>JZKD02S1967554.1:583373-611547 GCA_000966675.3 Picea glauca | reverse complement strand
TTTATTACTACTCACTTTTGGATAATAATTCTACATTGATTTAACATTTGAAGAAAAAGGATTATAATTACGTTATTACTGATTCACCCCCCCTCTCAGTAATCCAACATATTCTATGTTTTTTAGAATCTTAATGAATGAAATTCTCATAAAAAGTTGGATGAGAAAGCTTAAGTTTAATTGAAATTTAAACTCGATAAAAAAGGAAAGTATGGAGTGGTCAAAAGTAGATTATATGAACTAACAACATGATATCCTAACCATAGAGAATTAGATAACTCATATTCATGAGGAAAACATCAATGCTATATTCTTTAAGTATGATTAGTTTATATTAACAATTTTAGAATATTATAAAATTCACTTCTATGATGGGAAGAAGCTAGGGGAAGAAAAAGCAGTTGAGATATTCAACTAGTATAGAGAGATAAGATTACTAACTATTTTCTTATTTTTTCCAGCATAATAAACAAAATTAACATTACATGGGACATACAAGAATATCATGGCTCAATATTTATTAGTTTTGAGGGGATAGTAGATGTAGGGGTTTCTCATTATATGAATATTTTCAATGAACCTATAAAATTGACAACCCAACAAACATCCACATGAATCCCAAGGAAGATGCACTACCTTATCAAGGTGGATTCTTGGGAGGAACACTCTCTTAGCTTCTTGAAGGAAAATAATAGTTCGGCACAAGTACCAAGGAAGTAGTTGATGAGATCTAGCTAACTAGTTGTTAGAAGCTAGCTCTAGCTTGAACTATTGAAGCCATCATGTAATAATAAGAATCTATATAAGAATACCTCCTACTTTAAATAAAATGATGGTCATTTTCCTCCTAGTTTTATTGATAGTATCATGTATTTATATTCTAGTTAATTATCTGAGAATTGTTGGTGGAGATCAAATGTTATTAGAGCATTGATATTATATTCTTATGCTCGAGTGAGTTTCAGACAAAGTTTTTTTTAATGATTTGCTAGTTCCTTCACTCACCTATTATTCATATATAAAGGTGTTTCAAGGGTGGGTTCACCCTCCATATCTCAGGAAGTGTGTTAGGGTTTTCTATATATCTTCATTACTTAGTTTTTTGTGGTAATTTCCATCTGAAAAGGTGTGTTGGGGTCTCATGTTTCCCTCCATATCTTCCAATGTAGTTCCATATGGTCGATCTCTCACTCCCCCCCTCTTCTCTAATTCATGACATGATGTGCTAGGGTTGTTCACGTCTCTCCTATGTTCCAGTGCCCCTTATCATCATGATATTGGCTATGGTTTGATAACAGGTGATCCATTTTGGGCTCCTGGTCTTCACAATTTTGGATCTAGGGTTTTTCCATCCAGATCTATCTCATGATCCAAATCTAGATCTAGGTCAATATCAAGAGGCTACTGTGCTAGGGTTTTCCTTGCCTCTCGAGATCCAAAACCCTTTCTCTTCTATTTTCAGTGCACTCTCCATTCGTATTTCTTAGTTTCTTCAGTATATGAGTGTAATTTATCCTCAAAGAGACCCCACCCCTAAGGATTCTACATGTGGGGAATATTCTCCCATTTAGCACCTAGCTCTTCCTTTGAATGAACCCATCCAACTCTAGTGGAGGTCCCTAGTGTAGCTATAGTTGGATACTTGTTTCCAACTGCTTGAGTTTTTAGGACATATGAATGGTGAGGTCATTGAATCCTAGGTACAAATTCTATCCCCTCATTTCAAGACCTGTCTAAGAATGATAAAAGAAGAGAAGCTAGTTACAAGTCGATTTGACAATGACACTAACGATGACAGTGGCAATAACTGTGGAAGTGGAAATTTGTTTACACATATATTTCAGGGCGACATGATGGGGAAAGGAAAGGGGCTCATAACCTCCTTCTCGTTGGTGTGAGAGAACATAAGGAGTTGGATATTCCTTCATGTTGAAGCATGAGTATCATGGGATTGTATGCTTGTTCTGTTTGGAGCCATAGAATTCAAGGAGTTATATATTCCTTTAGGTTGAATCTTGTAAATAGGGTGTCATATCCTCCTTCAATTTGTAGCTAGAGAATTGGGAATTTGGTGCTTCGAATGAATGTATTATTGTGAATATATAAGAAATCATTTCATGGTTTTCTCCCATTTGGGTTTCCACATAAATTTTGGTCTACTGTGTATTTGATTTGATCATGTTGATATGATGTTTCTTATGTTTATATTCTCATGATATATTGAATGCAATCATAGATGATACATTGATATATTGTTGACAAAGTTGAATTTTATATATTGTGGTTGAAAGTGGTAAAAGTGTTTATACTGATTCACCCCCCTTCCAAGTATTCCAAAAATTCCCACATTATAGACATATCTATTTGTATGCATATTTTTTTATATATAGAATATAATCGTTCAAATATTCATGGTATGATATGTACTCAACACCTAACATTTTCAACATTTTCTTTTCCTTTTCATATTTATTGGGAAAGTCATTTTCATTCATAAGTACCTTATCTTTGAGTAAAATGCAATTAGTGGGAAATAGAAATGTACATTCATGCATAAAATCAACCTTTTTCTTTGTTCATTGTGTGACAAGATTCCTTAAAAATTTAAGCGAATTAATGGTTAGTTACCTAAAAGGTGTCGAGAAACATGTGTCTCACATACCATAAATTGATTTCAAGTTGTACAATAACATTGTTTTCCCTAGTTAGGTATACCTTGACCCCTCTCCAAAGACAGAGGTGGTGGAAGCATATTTAAGGCTTTCGAAGAAGGTATCAATGATATCAACCTCATCCCCTAGTTCAATTTTTTGGAATGCATGTAACAAAATTCTCTCCATGGCGTTGGTATCCCATAGTAAATCATCCAAACGAACATCTATATCATTGTATTTATCCAAAACATGTGAAGAACTATTGCTACTATAGATATTTTGAATTGGTGACTTAGGATGTAGTGGGAATTGAATAAGTTGTTTATTGGGCCATGATTGATATTCCTTCTCTCTGAGACATTATCATTTAATAACAAGATCATGATTTAAAATAATAGTGAGGTGAAATGATAAATGGTAGACATGTCTCTCATCGTAAGAATCTTGATTGTAAATTTATTCAACATTGCATCTATAATATTAGTAATACAATGCATTTAATATGTTAAAACAATATATAAAACATTTATTATAACCATGGAATATTTTTCCAAATAATAAACATGAAACTAACCACTTCATATAACAAATTTCAAATTAAGCAATACATTTACATTAGTTCCATTGAAAATAAAAAAATAGAATTAATTGGTTATATTTTTGTTACACCTCTATGGGACATATAAAGGTAGAACTTCTAAGCATGGAACAATCTATCTTCAAACTGAAATTTTAATGAATTTTAAAATTTAACAGTTTTCCTAATTATATTATGACATTGTGATGCATCTATATATATAAAATGTACCAGTGTACAAAATTATGATCTATGTTTTTTCCTCCATAAAATTTAAATATAGGTGTTTTAATTTGTATTTTTTTAATAAAATTGTTTTTTAATAACTTTTTACATAAAAAAAATGTACTACAAACTGTAAAGTGCAACAAAAAAGTAGCAAAAAATGTTAGTGCACACATCTATTATCAATGCACCGAAATATATAAGGAGCACATGAGTGGGAATTTCAGTTATTTTAATGTATGTGTTGGTAAATAAAAAACCTATTAATTATTTCATTATTTTTCAAAACTTTAGAAGGGATATTTGCGCAAAAAATATCTACCAGCAAAGATTTTGGAGTGTGTAGATTTTTTTTAAGAGCCAAATTTGAAAGGGATTGCAGTAGGTCACACGAAAAATATGAAAAAGAGAAATTTAATGTATGTGGTCACATTCTATTGATTATCTCAATCTTTCCCTTCTTTGATTCAAACGATTTTCAATGTGTTCCCAAAGAAACAAAAGGGTTCCATTCATACAATATTTATTGGAAGCCCTAGCTTCCTTGTCAATTTTCTTTCTTTACCTATTTGTATTTCACAGTGACATATTTTTTAAGAAGCATATTCTTATAGGGTTTATTTACTTATATATAAGGCATTTGGTATCCATTGCAATGGGACTGCTCATTACATTGGATCCCAAATCCATTCACTATCAGTTTAAAAAAAAATCTTATGTGGTTCATGACGTGTTTTTTCTAAGAATATCACACTTCAGAACATGTTCATATCATCAACATCATTAAGTTTCATGTAAAAATACAATTTATTTCAATATTAAAAGAGTCATGTTTTAATTTTTTTCATATGTTTAGCGATGCATAATAAATAGTAATTAGGCACAAGAGCTTCTATTAATTTATAGAGCAACAAACAAATATACAAATATCTTATCAAAAGGTTTCCCAATTCACAAGAGTGCGACTATGATATACCAATGTGTATACATATTATTAATACATGTGTGTATTGTTTTATTATACACATCGACATATTATTTTGTAAATAACAAGAAATGGTAGACAAAATTTCAAGGAAAATAATTTAGTGTAGTAAGTATGATGGTAGCTCATCCCAACAATTTGAATTTCTTGTAGATTTAAGTTAATGACATGTATTCTTTAAGTCGTGTCTTGCACAGAAAAAAAACATGATAAAATAGTTCACAATAAGAGTTTAAAAGAGTGTAAAATATTTATGGAAATGTTGCAAAGAGAGGAATTAGGTGGATCAAAAGGTAATCATCATATTTCTTAAAAAAAAAATTGTTAACATTAATCTCTAACCTATTTTAAACACTCAATTTCACATTTTTTTAATGTTGTGGAGGGACAAATAGCAAGGGAATGAAATGTCCTCTTAAGAAGATACAATTTATGAAGGATGTAAATGATAATGTCTTGGTCCTTAATTCATGTGGAGTGGTGTTATAAGTTAATGAAATTTGAAAATTGTGTTACATAACTTTGATGGATTTAGTGGAAAAAAGGTATAGATGTACTTTCCACTTACAATACAAAATCAATCAAAGGATTCTAAGAATCAAGTTATACATAAATTAAACAAAATATTCCAAGAGTAATGGTAAATTAAACCCATGATACTTTCAATAGAAAAAACTTGCAATTACAAAAAATAATCATTTAAAAAGTATTATTGCTAAAAAATTTCAAAAAATGAGCATATTTTTCAAAAATTACCAAACTATTTTTTTTTGCTATATTTTCTTTCATGTTGATTTAAAAAAAAATATTGTGTTTTTGTTTTTTCTTAGGAATATTATAAAAATTGCAAGAGACAAATGAGGGGAAATCTAATACATGCTGGTAGGGAAGTTCACAAAGTTATACAAGAAGAAGGAAAAATAAATGAACAAAATTGCATCACAAAAGGAGCCATTCAATTTAGAACATAAGATAGGATGATGTTGAGTAAACGGATTGATCGAAAAATTTGTGAGTACTTATGTTTTTTACATTACTTAAGATTCGATGCTTCTTTTGGTTTTTACATTTAAATAATTAATTTACCCTTGTACAAAGATGTCTTCTAATCTATGCTAACATACAAAAGAATAGATAACTAATTGTAAATACCCCTCTTACGTTACGACTAAAGACAAACAAAGTGCAAAATTTCATTTTTTTTTGGTATAGGACAACCACTACGATTACAACTAAACAACACATCTGAAGACGAGCACCATGCCTGTAGAATAGGAAACAAACAACTACAACTCCGCACACTAGCACAAGAGAAACTCATCGAAAAATGTGTAAATCAAGATAGGAACGACTCATCATCAGACGCACAACACGATGACTCTTACCCACTAAGGAAAAAATCCCCCATCCCAATACAACGACCTCAATGAATAGAAAATAGATCCTATAAGGTGCACAACCAAATGAACGAAGGCGTTACAGCCCAAGAAATGAGAACAATACCCACAACAGGAAGCATAGACTTTGGCCAAGTTATCATTCACCTTTACCCAATAGGGCACACCAAAATCCCCTAGTTAGGGATCATGTTGTCGCCAGGTGATAGGCGTGACGATAATCCTGGCACAACCTGACCTATCTGGACCATGGACTCTAGAAAAATACAATTCCCTACGGGCCGAAATAACTGACAAGAAGTTTACGCCTAAACCTATGCCCTCAAGAAACAGGTCGAAAAGACATAAGATGACCTTATTCAATAAAAAAAATATGTGCGTTATTACACGTCTTTGTCGACAAACAAAAACCATTATTGGTTAAGAGAGATTCCTAAGTGGTGAGGAGTGAACTATCTTAAGATTATCCTTACCATAAATGTGACCCATCAAGTGACCAAAATGCACGAAAGTTACTTTTACCATGAAGTTATCAAGGGTAAAGTAATATGCGCTTGAATAAGTAATCACTTCACATTGAAAGTTCTACATTGGTCATTAAGCATTCGAAAGGATGACTATATCATTGTTGTCTAACTATTTATGTATAGGTATGCGATATTTCTATCTAGTACAACTGAACTAAATTGCTATCTTGGGAATTCTCTTATCTTGGAATCGCAAGAAAAATTGAAACTTATATACCAAACCTAAACCCTTCAATGCAAATGGAACAACAAATTACTCACCTAACCAAATATCTAAGGTAACTGTAAATGTTATGATTATTAAATCAAGTACATCATCAGAAAGTGGGGGTAAAGGCTATCATTAATTGTAAGTCAATGTCCTAAAAACAACATCTAGATTTAAACAATCAAAATTCGTTGTCCCTTGAACAAATTAGATTTATTAGGTAAAATCATTGTCATACCATAATGGATATAAAATCATTGTTGTAAGAGGTAATATGAAATAGCTATTAATCAATCTAGTAAATCTTTGCCATCATCGAGTGTAATATCACTGTCTAAAGCTATTATAAGAAAGCTTGTCCCTGGGTATAAATAACAAGGCAGAGTCACATAAAGATACAATAGAGGCAAGGCTGTGATAACGCGGATTTAAACACATCATAAGGTAGAGTGATAAAAAGGAAATAACATCGGGTATAACATGTGATAATGCAGACTTACTAGAATAGATTGCTATGTACAGTAGTCATCGCAAAAAGTACAATTAAATCCCTATCGAAAATGTAATAAAATTGTAGTCCGTAAATGGTAAAAACGTAGCCCAAAAGGGATAATTCTTAACCGTTACAACCCCAAGGATGCTAGCATTGCATCGTGGATACGCCAAGGAAGTATCTGGGTAAAGGAATAATGCGGTATCACAATTTTTCACTATCATCTTAGAGATATGGGTAAATCACAGTGATATAAAAGCCGTGATACAAACGCAGAAACGTAAAGTCAATCGTAGGGATAATACTGGGCAAGATGCCAAAATCATGGAGTGGAAAGGTTCTTACTACCAATGCAAGCGTGGGTAAAAGAAAACCATTTAAAATCTTGGATCAGAAATGGGGAGAGATGTCAAAATCATGAGCAAAAATGTTGTCGTCTTCCAAGCATTTCATTGTTGTGCATGTCATTCAAACACCGAGTCTTCATAATGGAATTTTCTAAACTTTACCCTCCCGAATTCGCTGAGTAAACCTAATATATTGAATTCAATCATTGTAAAGAAAATGTTTCCAAAGAAAAAAATGAAGCCATCACATATATACATCAATCGCAGTCACACTAGAAGGTATTAAATCATTGTAAGTCTAGGTGTATTAGTGGTTAAATTCATTGTCTAAGATGGTAAAAATAAAGGGTAATTTTGTTGGCTAATTTTGCCATCAATATTTACTGGAAACACATAGTACATTATCCAATTTTCCTCAACTATTGTTTAAAACACCGAGTTCATTCGTCATCATATAAATTAAAACACATCGTGCATTCACCAACAATTGCATTAAAACATAGAGTACATTCTCCAACAATTGCATTAAAACACAGAGTAATTATGGGTTCACATGCATTTTCTTAAGGGTAAGTCTGATGCCATCACTGGGTGAGGTTGTTGACTTCCACAGGTTCTAAATAACATAGTCCAAATACTTTAAAAACTATCAATTGAGTCAAAATAAAGTGCGGAGGTAAAATCGTAGGCCATAGGTGTGAAAACGTAAGGTAAAATTTACACAATAAAGGTAGACCAGATGTATAAAAACCCCATAGTAAATTTGTCGGGAAAAGCATTAAAAATCTAGACGATAATCATTTAAAAATGTAGAGATCCTTTCATAAAATGTAGAGGGAAATAAGAGGATTGTAGAAGGAAGGATAACAATCGTAGAAGTACTCATTCACAAAAGGAGCAAGGCAATCCATTAGTCAAGAACTATAGACAAGGGTAGATAGCTGGGCAAGGATCCTTCGCTCATAATCCACGCAAATAAAATCAAGGCATTAGAATCCATAGGTCATTGTGTACCGAAGTGATGACCATCGATTTGACTCCTGGCCGACTGCTCAGACATGGACTGACGAACTAGGGATGAGGACGAAGGCTAGGCATAAACTCTTCATAAAAATCAATTTAAAACCAACATAACCATCACAACATAAAGGATTGAATGCCAAGCGAATCAAGTCATGCAACGAGCTTAAGGATATGGGAAATTAAGTTCTCAATTAAAGTGCTAAGTCAAACACCTTCTTTACACAGTTAAAAAAAATAAAAAAAATGAAAGCGTAAGGTCTATAATACTCTATCATGCAGAATCAAAGTAAGTGTATTGTGGTCCAGGTCTTCCATTCTGAGTCGTTTCTCTGTACGCTCCCTACATCTCCCTCTTTTTGACCAATGAGACTTCACTGGTACCTTCCAGCCAATGCTAGGGGTACTCTTCTTCCCCCTTATCCCCCCGAGCTGCAAAGGGGCCACACACACTAAACAAAAGATTCGCTAGCTCCCAACTTGCCTTTCAAGGCCGAGCTACCACTCTTCACTGAGCTAGGAATCCAAACTCCCACAAGCTAAATCAGTCAAGTCTAAAATTATGCAACGTAATGTTATTCCTAACAGAGGAGATCCGTCATCCTCCTCCTCCCTCCTTTATATAGAGTTTCTAAGTCATTTCCTTTCCGAAATTCCCATTTAATTTATTGTTTAATAATTTAATTCGTAAAAATCCATCTGTACATGTGTCACCCATCCCCTTCATTGCACCATAAATTAATTTCATTGATTAATTCATTACTCCTATTTCCCTCACCCACCTAAAATCATTCCTAGAATCGCTCCTTGCTAATTTACTAGTTGAGTTTAATTTAGAAAGTTCCTAAATGCTAGATACCTTACTAAGTTAGTCATTCTGCTTTTTCCTTGTGTTTCCCCTTTCTTTTTACGTTTCCCATTTTTTCCTAGTTTCCTAATTCTTTTAAATTCCCTCTTTCCCTTTTCATTTAAAACTCAAATTGGCAAGTGTAGAAAATTACCTTTTTTCCCTTTCCTTTTTAATTAATAAATTTTTAATTAGCATATGTAACAAAACAATTATTTCCCCTTTTACCCTCTTTTTAAATTTTATCCCCCAAAAGATTTTTATAAATTAATTGAATTGCTTACCCCCTTCTCGTCACATGATTAATGATGATTATCATTATTATTTATTTATTATTATTTTTATTTATATATATATATATATATATATTATCACAAGTATCACTTAGACCTAGGCTTTATTTTCCTAGGCTGGGCAACATTTTATTAGGGAAATTGTTTTAAATCTTTCTCATCACATCATTCGTTCTAAGGCCATATAGTTGTATTCATATATTATTTAACAATGTGACCTACCCTTTAGGACGCACTAGGTGCTCCAAGGGTACCACTCACCTCATTTTGTTTCCCTTGCACAACATGCCCTCTAGGATGCAATGCGTGCTCAAAGGGTGCCACTCGCCTCTTGACTGGCTTGGTAGACATTAAAACCCTCGGAGTCAATACTTCGCTAGGTGATATTGTGGAAGACTAAGGGCCTCTAAGGAATAAGATCTCTGGCTTATTGCATGCCCCTTACAATCATCATGAGTGATTGTCGCAGTCTTCCCTCATGGCCTCGTGGGACTTCTCGGACTAGGTAATCATTAACCTACAATTTGAGCCATGGAAGGAGTGCTAGTAGGTTGTGGCAAGGATGTTGTCCACACCTCTCCCTCAACATCTCTAGTACTCGTGCGTGACCCCTCCACTCCACATGTGAGTCTGGTCGGAAAGTTATCGTCATCCTGCATCATCAACGAATCATGTAAGAATAAAATCCATAATCATAACATCTATTCAGATGCAAATATGTCATATATATAAAAGATTCAAACCTCAATAGTCCACTCCTTGACTCGATCCAGAGTCTAAGGGTTCCATCAATGCCTCAACATCCTGGAGTTCCAAGTCCTGCACACTCAGGAGAACCGAGTCAATAGTACCTGTCTATGTCAATACAGTAAAATAACATGTCCTCGTATCCATAATGCCTCATAATCATAATTAAACGCCAGATAGTATAATAATCTAGATCACTTGCAAGAAAGTGTCGTCAAAGAATAAGTTCGCTTAGTGCACGCAAGAGCAGGATGTTACACTAATGAATTGCTAGAGATTGGGTTAAGCATGGGTTATGTGTATATGTTGAACAATCACGGTTTAGTTGAACAATTTGTAAATAACTATGTTGTTTAGCTTCACTTGTTTTATAATTAAGCTAACAACATCAAACCTTTTTATCAATAATATCAATCGTTCTTTGTCATGACATAAATTAAAATGCAGGAAACAAAGTATGTAATGTAACAAACAATGGACATTTTGAGAGACAACATGGAGCATGATTTCGACACAATAGGTTTTATTATGTAGCACTTACGATATTTTACATTATTTTATTTATGTAATCATGTATATTATACTATATATATATCTATATATAGTAGTTACACTTTATTTCTATGTTTGTAGATGGAACATGGAGATATGGAATTGTTGGCCCTTGACCAAGTTTTGGAGATCCTAGGTGAGGTTTGACCTATTTTGGGACTTTGACAGGTTGTCGAAGGCAGAACGCAAGTCGAAGAGGAGATCACAGGATATCGACCCCTTTTATGGATTCTTGGGATTAGGGATTATGCAACAGGTATGGGGATGTTATCCCATGGGTTTACCCATGATTAGGCCCTTTTGTAATGTATAAATATAAATATAGGAAATGTAAATATGCGGTGTGATGCTAGGTGCTAACATCAAGTAAAGGCCAATGTGCTAAGTGAAAGTGATAGTTCTACATGCTTTCTGCATATTGTGTGAGACTTGCAAGGCTAAGTGCAAGTGACTGTAAGAGATTGTGTAAATTCTTTGTCTTGTAACCTAGCTCAGGGAAGGAGGATCTAGCAAGGTATGCAGAGATCTCCTGTCCCATGCAAAGTAGGACCTTGTGGCTCTGTGCATGTAGAAGATTGAAAAAAGACAATACATAGAAGAAGAGTTGGTGGACGTATGTTGAGGCTGGGGGTGAACCACATATATCCTGTAGTGTGGTTGCTTTGTGCATTATGGTTGTTTTATGGTTCATATGACTAATACTTAGTGCAATGATGTATGCTTAGATGAATATGATATCTTAGTTCCTAATGATGTAAATAATATGCTAGATCTGATCTATGTTGATGTTATTTGTGCTTGAATGTGTTGAATCTTAATGAATATTGCGATGCACTGTAATTACGGTTTACTTGCATTCTAGACAAAGGTTAAGTACTAATGAATGATGACTACTATGTGCTTTGTTAGAGTATTATAATCAAAGACCTGTGTTCTAGCTAAGGTTGCAGACATTGGATTCATGCAACCACCCCTGCCTCTACCTCGACTAAGACTTCATTTGCTTCGCAAGTGTTGCCAAAAGGGTTAGTAGTCATGGTTTTCTTGGTGCGTTGTTGAAGCGTTGAAACCTGGGTCTGCCCCTGTGCCAACAAATAGTTCCCTTGTCGGGACATGAAACTGTTATTGATGGGAACTAAGGAAAAGAAGGAAAGCTATGTGTGTAGATCTGTTTCTTTAGTGCGTAATATTCTACTTGACATGTGAAACTCTGTGCTAAGAAAAGAAGTCCGATGAAAATAAAAGAGGTAAGATTTGAAATCTTTGTGCTTTGATAAAGGTAAAGTGGAATTTTTTTATTAAAGAGGTAAGATCTAAAATCTTTTTGCTCCGATAAAGGTAAGATAAGTGGAAATGTTTTCTTCAAAAGTATGGATCTAGGCATGTTTGATAAATTTGGTCCTAATATGAAAAATAGGGTACAACTAGAAGAAAGAATGTTTGATATGAGTAGATGTGATAGAAATAATGAAAGATATGTTATTCCTATGCATAGAAAGAATGTTTGTACTAAAAAATGGATGCATGATACTAGGAAGAATTTTCTACAGGTTAGCTACCGTGATCCTAGTTTGCAGTGCAAGAAAGGTCGAGTATCATTTAAGAGGAAGACATGATTAAACATTTTTTATAGCTGCATAAGGTTGGGCCATCTTGCTAAGTATTTCCCTAATAGAAGACCTAGTTGTCTTTGTTCTAAAGATATGGACCATGAAGTTTTGGATTTCCCTAGGATGATTTCCAAACTTGAAAGAATGAATATGGAGCAAGAAAAACATGAGAAAGACTGAGAAATTAAGACCATAGTAGAACCCCAGATAGAATCAGAGACTATATTACTACAAATGCAAGAAACCTTGAATGAATAGAGAGATATCAACTTATCAAAGGTCTTCAAAGAGAAAGAGTTCATAGAAAAAAGAATAGGAGACTTCAACATAGACTGTGTTTTGGATGAGGAAACACAAGTGAATGTTGTGACGGAAAGAACTTGGGAAATTTTAGGAAATCCTACTATGATTCCTTCATTGGGAGGAATAGGACTATTTAGAGGAAAGTTAATAACCCTAAGTGGAAGACTTACCCAGATATCTATGAGTGCTCATGGAACTTCGACAGAGGAGGAATTTGAGGTTATTCAATTTGTTGAGAACAACCCAATTTCTTTTTTTCTAGGAAAAACATGGATTGAGAAATATGAGACCATGAGAAAAGAAGAAGAATCCCTAGAACAGAAAAAACAAGAATTAAAATATTTCATGACTAGGAGAATAACACACTTGATAGAAGAACTAGAGAACAGATCGAAGTTGTTTAGAACCAGAAAATTAAATGTCGAAGTTGAAAGAACACAAACATAATTGAAAAACTTGTCCATACAAGAGAGTAGAGCACCTACCCCAAATAAAGAAGAAGTATTTCCCTTAAACTCTACGAAAGACCATCAACAACGTGAATTTATTATTCCGAGAGAAGATAAGAAACAAAATGGGAAGAGGAACCCAGTAATGCAAATCATAGGGAAGAATGCTAGAAAGCTCAGCAAGAAGAAAACAAAGTTGGAGAAATTACATGAAGCTCTAGAGAAGACTAAGCAGAAAGGTCTCCAGAATTTGAACTTCGTTGGAATATCAGAGTAGCTCAGATTGACACTTCAACATGGTGGAGTGATATGAATGTTGGAGGAATTATAACCATTAGATTGACATTATCGAATGGTTAGAACATAAGTTATGATCAGAAAGTTCGCAACCAGACTATTGGGACCATGTTGTAATGGACATAATTGCATTGAGGAAGGCTTCTTGTCCGTTGGATGGATCCGTTACATCATTGTCTACTTATCCCATCAATTTTTTCACCGAGCACACTTTCCCGAATTGTATCCGAGCCAACAAGAGAAATCATTATTACTGTACTATGCCTATTGATACCTTCCCATCCATTCTATTGCATTAAGAAATTTTTCATCAGCCTGAGATATCCGATCTTGAGCATGCATGTCAGACGAGCTCAACACTGTGGAAAAGTTAGTAGAGGAAATTTTAATAGATCTAATGGAAGAGAGAGTTATTTCCACATGAGTTCAAGCCTCATCGATGCGAGGAGTGCAAGCCTCCCCATCGACTACTCACAGAGTCGGACCATCCCAAGATGCAGATGAGAAAATAACCAAGCATCAAGAGGACTTGGTGAACGTGAAGTTAATCCCATCCATCCTGCCCGACTAAATCCCGCCTTTGGTCGGCCTAGTGAATCATGACAGTGTCTTCAGGGGTTTCGACTACACCTTGGTTACTGCATACCTCCTGAAGGGGATACGCATAGGCAAGACTTAGATAGATAAGATAATGGCACTAAAGATCAATGAATTAAACATAGGGGATCACAAGAGCCTCATCACGCTCACTCCTCACAGGTATTTGACTAGGATGAAGGGGAAGAAGTTGATAATACTCCTCCAACCATGGAATATGGACCTCGTGCAGTCCACTATTCTGAATGTAATGAAAATACCCCATTTTGGAAGGCACGGGGAGGTTAACACATGCGTTATGATCCTACCGTCAAGCTTCCATGGTGGTTATTTATGTATGTTGATCTATCAAATCAACAGATTCAGCATGCAGGGACCAGACCCAGAAGAATTTTATCCAAGGAAGGCTATAGACCGTGCCCTAGTGTAGAAGATTAAATATACATACGACGATGTAGAGAAGGGGAAGAGAGGATACAAGGTATCCTCCATCCAGAATGGCACAGTGTGCCTTTATTTCCAGCTGATTGCTGGTAATATAGTTCGAAAGAACAGAGCCACACAGGTCATAGGGTTGGTTCTTGATGTCGCAGGGAAAGGTGTGGAAGGGCTACAGATGAATTGGGAAAAAAGTACCTAGTGAATAAATTAGACCAAGATTGTCGTGAATCTCAAGATCAGGGATATGAGCTCAATTTTAGTTGGTCGTTCATCCTCATTGCATTCATATCTTGGGAGATGCCGGAAGGTCCAACCTTCCTTGAACTAGAACCATTTGAACCCTTAGCCATGAAGTTCACTTTGCTCTGGGATTTGAGCGATATTAAAAAACAATGGCAGTCAAACACGATGTTCCACGCTTACTAACTGCAGTTAAAGATGGATATTTAGGTTTTCCCTCATATAATGTTGAACACCCTGCATAGATTCATGCCATTTGTGAAGTTCCACGTAGACAGACATTTTATAGACATCATTGCGTGCAGACGAACATAAATAAGTACTACAAAGTTACTACAAAATCAAAGAGGAGGACGTAGAAGAAATCACTAAGGAGTGGTCTGCAAATCTTGTTATCCCTGTTGACCCCACATAATTGTTTTATGTTGAACTAATCATAAGCCTGATGGTCATTTGTGAAGGGTATGATACACCTGGAACTAGCAGAAGGAAGAAGACATAAGAGGTCTAGTAGCTGAGAAGTGCATCCGAAGAGATTGATTTAGAATCACCTAGAGGAGGAGGTGATTATGAAGTAGATAAAGAAGAGTAAAATGGAAAATAAGATCAGTAGAAGAAAGGAGAAGTAACACCGCCATAGAATCCCCCTGATGACGTAGAGCCGTCTAACAAAAGAAAGGTTTCTCCCATGAAACACACATCGCATAAAAAGTCAAAAGATAGTAAGAAAAAGATGTAGATTGTGCTCATGCTCGATGAATTCAACTTCATCATTGCAGCTATATCATATGCTTTGGAAGATATTTTGCAGAGAAATGAAGCTAAAAAAGAGACCATGTATGAAAAAATTGAAGTAGAACTGTGAGGGGTACAACAAGCCCTTAACTCCAGCCGCACAGTGCCAAATTCATCCTCGTCATCAGAAGAAAAAGGGGTGGGAGATGATCCTACCCAACTCTGTGGACTAGCTGATGCAACTGAAGATGACCTTTATCGTGCACAGGATGAAACAAAACAGGCCATAGTGACCCTAAAGAAAGCACAACAGGAAGTAATAGATAAACGTAGGGTTGCGTAGCAAGAGACAACTTCCCTCCAAATGAAGTTTGAAGAGGAGAAATGATAGATCCAGCAAGAGAAAGAACAGTTTCTCGCAGAGTAGGTCAGAGTCAAAGAGGCAGTCAGCAGAGAACTTTTCTCTATGATAGGTTTAGAGCACAAGGAGGAAGATCCAGTGGAGCATCAAGTAGCGTAACTTGTTGAAACCATCCAACATATTCAACACAAAATATAAGATCTATAGATACAAACATTACTTAGTACATCATAGGATGTGCGATACCAAAGAGAAGCCACTACCCAAAGCGCAATTGAGAGGATCGGAGCATTATCTCTGGAATGTAAATAGCTTATCACTAAAAGTGCGTAGACTTATGAGTGACTTTATGAAGACCCTGAACTCAAGACATTGAAGTCACAACTTCAAGAGACAAAGAAACAAAAAGAGATTGTACAGGCACAACTAAATCTCTTTTCAACAGTTCAGAGAATGAAACAATCCTAAGAAAAATGCACTTTTTAACAACACGTCTATGCCATACAAAGAAAAGTCACAGAAGTGACTTAGAGGCTCCAGCCAGTCTAGGATGTAGCTTGCCAACTGTTCGAAGAGATTGAAGGATGAGGAGAAGAGATGGAACAAGTAGTCACATAAGTATAACAACACTTAGAGGGACCTGTGAATGAGACAGTTCTTCAAGAGTTCACCAAGCAAGAGGCCCTGTCATAGTAGAAGGTCAAAGAAGATCCGTCAGGCTTGAAGTTTTTGAAGCAGAGCTACCTAGATGAGAGTGACTCGGGACACATCACAGGTGATTATTGGGGGCATGTTGGCCCTTGACCAAGTTTTGGAGATCCTTGGTCAATTTTGACCTATTTTGTGACTTCGACACGCTGTCGAATGTGGACCGCAAGTCGAAGTGAATATCATGGGATATCGACCCCTTTTAGGGATTTTTGGGATTAAGGCTTATGTAACAGGTATGGGGATGTCATCCCATGGGTTTACCCATGTTTAGGCCCTATTGTAATGTATAAGTAGAAAGTTAGGCAATGTAAATAGGGGGTGTGATTCTAGGTGCTAAGGGGAAGTAAAGGCGAATGTGCTAAGTGGAAGTGAGAGTTGTACATTCTTTGTGCATACTGTGTGAGACTTGCAGGGCTAAGTGAAAGTGACTATAAGATATTGTGTAAATTCTTTGTGTTGTAACCTAGCTCACGAAAGGAGGATCTAGCGAGGTGCACACAGATCTCCTATCCTATGTAGAGTATGACCTTTTGTCTTTGTGCATGTAGAAGATTGATAGAAGACAATCAAGAAAATAAGAGTTGGTGGACGTAGCCCCAGGTTGGGGGTGAACCATGTATATCTTGTGTTGTGGTTTCTTTGTGCATTATGGTTGTTTTATGGTTCATATGACTAATACTTAGTGCAATGATGTATGATTAGATGAATATGATAGCTTAGTGCCTAATGATGTGAATAAGATACTAGATCTAATCTATGTTGATGTGCTTAGTTCTTGAATGTGTTGAATCTTGTTGAATATTACACTACATTGTAATTAGGGTTTATCTACGCTATAGACAAAGGTTAAGTACTAATAAATGATGAATCATAAGTGCTTTTTTAGATTATTATAATCACATATATGTGTCCCAACTAAGGTTGCAGAGACTGAAGTCTTGCAACCAACCCTGCCTCTACCTCAGGTGAGACTTCATCTGCTTCGCAGGTGTTTCCAAAAGGGCCGATAGTTAGGGTTTTGTTGGTGTGCTCTTGAAGTGTTGAAACCTGGGTCTGCCTCTGTGCCAACATGAATATAAAAAACAAGTTGATCAAGAAAACATTAAGATACATAGCCAAACTACAATATCTCCTACAACTGATGAGTAAATGAGGGATGCATGCAAATCAAGTGATGAATGACAATAAATAAAATTGAATGTTACTCTAGGTTGCATGTTATGGAATATTTGTGTGTGAAAATCATAGATTTTGTTTAATGTACATAACATATTCTCCCAAATGATTGAGGGAATGCTACCAATAAGTGTAGAAATTACATATTAGCAACATTTTTATTATTGTGGACCTTTATAATGTCTCAATTTCTATCAGGATGGGTTTCTTATTCATATATAATAAAACATGTTTCTTATTTTATTGCCTTCCAGAATGTTATAAAATGTTAGTTTCATTAATTAGTATAAGAATGATTTACATTGTTAAAAATAACAAAGCTATAATCTGTTGGATAATACACTAATGCAATCATTATATCAAAAGTGAGTCAAAAAAAATATAAAAATCAATATTATTATAAAAACTGTCATTTATTACACATCATGCATTGTAATCTTTTTAACTTACCAAATATAATATATGTAATGGTTCTTATTAACAATGAAAGGATATGACATCTGACTTAAAATATTTGAGATTTCACTACCCTCGAGTGAATATGCTAATAAAGGTACCTGTGAGTACAAATTATATGAGCACCGATGTTCCTTAAAACAAAAAGAAGAACCTGGTGTGTACAAATTATACAAGCACCAATCTTGAACAATTTTTTTTTTAGGATGGTGCATACATAAGGAGAATAAGCACCACTACTTCATAGAACATAAACGGTGGAACCAATGTGAAATAATTATAAGAGAACCAATGATTTTTATTTTTATGTACGTGTCATTGCATGTCCTTAATACTACAAGGGTTTGTTTTACCAATACAAGCATCGGAGAAAAAACCTCCTCTAAAACCTCTACTCGCCCATTTTTTCCACTTATAATGAACATTTGTTAACACCTGTACTGAAAACTCCACTAAGAATATCAAATATTTTTTGAAAACTTTTCCAAATATTGTAACACTAAAAAAATTCACAAAAACCTTTGGTATAATGTATTTTCCTTGTAGTGTATGGCCTGAAGTTGTCTTCCAGAAAACTGTACAAGAATTTTGATTCCTTCATAGTGAAAATTTTACAATAAGTGAGTATTAATATTGTGTTTACGTCAAAATTTTAATGTTGCATTTGTTATCTCAATCTTATATTTTGAAAGTAGGCATTTTGCAAGAAAAAGTAGGCATTTTGAAATATTTTGCATGTTGCATTTGTTATCAAAATCAATAGGTTAAAGGCTTAATTAGCTAAGTCATTTTTTACATGAAGGATCTAGGAAAAACAAAACAAATATTGCACATAGAAATACACATAGAGACATGAAACATGGTAACATTTTTATATCACAATAGAAGTATGTGGATAAAATACATCTGAGATTAGGTATGAATAATGTGAAATTGATAAATATCTATTTGGCTTCCCATTTTAATCTTTCCTCTCGTTTTTGTCCTAGCAATAATGAAGAAAAAGATTTGATGTCTCATGTTCCATATCATAGTGTAGTAGTAATTTTAATGTATGTGATGGCGTGTACAAGACCATATGTTTTATAGGTAGATACATGGAAAATCTAGGTAGAGAGAATTGGGCATTAGTGAAATGGGTGCTTTGGTATCTTAGACGCAGACGTCCTTATTGTATCATGTATAATGGTTGTAGTGATTAAGTTTATGTTTATGATGATTCATATCCTGTAGGTGATTTGGAGAAACTAATTTCTACTTGAGGTTATGTCTTTAATCTTGCAAGAGTCACATGATTGCAAGAAGGAAATTTGGTTAAAAGGTTTATTGGGTCACAATAATAGTGAGCATATTATGGATAAATACAATTTTGTAAGTCATGTTATTGTTGGAGGTGGAGTAATTATTAAGAAAGTCCATTGTCTAGACCGATACTATTAGAGATGTTGCAGTGGTGTTTGGATTTTCTTGACTTGTAGAAAAGGGAATGAATGGGTATCGACTAAATTGTTGGAAGGTGGATATTTTTGGAATTGTAGCAAAAAACAAAACCTGTTAATGGTGATGGTTCATGTAATGGTGGAAGTTCTTGAACATATGATAGTTCATCTAATGGTCGTATTTATGTTGAACATGGTATATATCTTTCCATAGCTCTTACAGGAAAATTGGTAAGTTTTTCTTATGGGCAAAATGGGCAAGGTTTGTAAGCACACTATTATAATGTTTATATCTAAGCAATAAGAATACCAATACCTTGCCCCATGCACGTTTACTTCACACATTAGGAGGGTTTTACCACAATTTTTTTTTCATGTTGAATGTGTTTATGCTATCTTTCCTTTCCTTTATCTCTTCTCAATTATTTTGTGATGCATTTTATTTCTACCATGAGATCACATTTTGAACAATTTAGAATACACTTAAAACATTTGTTTAATTTTCTCATCAATATGAGAGAAATGTGTAATTCATTTACATTCAAGTGAAGTTATCAAGTTGCATTAAACTTTTTTATTAATAATATATTTTTTTCTAGATATCTGATATAATATAAATATTTCAATATCAACATCTTCTTCAATTATAAGAAGAAAATTAATTTGATTAATTAATTTATAATAAGATTGTGCAAAATGATTTAGTTAATTGATTTTAATGATAATACATTTAAAAACATAAAATCTTGATGATAAAATGAAACATAAATACTAAAAACATAATATCAAACAAATATATAATAAAAAGTAAATAAAATTAATGTGATTAGAATATGAATGAAGTAAAAAAAAGGGTAACAAATATTAAAAAATAAAATGTGAATAAAATGAATACTTATGGTTAGAGAAAAATATGTGATAAGCACATATTATTAAAAAAAAAAAATTATATAACTAAAGAAAGATATTATCAAAGTAATACTAATTTTCTAAGTAAAAAGATACAACTATAATAATTGTAAATCCATTTTACTTTAGATATGTCTTGCTTTAAGACGGATGGAATCCATCAAATAACAAACCTTTCTTCACATGTTTTTATTCATTCTAACTTATTTTAAATTTAAATTAAAATAAATTTATATTAATACATTTTTGAACATTAAACATAATTCACATTTTGAAAATTTCCATATTTTTCACATATAAATTTTAATTAGATTTTTGAATAATCAGGTTCGTTATAAAATGACTAATTCCTTCAACTACATATTGTTTTGTTCTTGAAAAAATATATTTTGTTCTTGATAAAATATATTTGCTAAGGTAAATCTATTTTAACATGTATTTATGAGTGTAAATATATTTTAATGTATCCTCATTATGCCTTGTCAAGACAGCACTGCATTCTATTTAACCCCAAGAACCAAAAGTTTCTACAGCTATACGAATTTAAAATTATAAGATCTACATATTTATCGAAATGTTGTGTCACAAAGGAACAAAAGATAAATCGCCGAACATATTTCGAATGATATGAATTATTTATTATTAAATTATACAATTTACAAATTATCAAATATCTTTCGTGTCACGTAGCAATAAGCCATATATTATGTGATAATAAGACAAGAAATAACCCTAGAACATTACAAGAAATTAGATGGAATTCGCGTACTCAGCTTTAAATAACGGTGGGATAATGGGTATTCATGTCGTTTTTTAAAATTTGAATTCCGTAACTTCAAGATTACTGAAAATAATATTATTGATTTCTACTATTTGAATTCTATCCATATCGTTCACTATACTATATTGTTTGCAGTTTGCAATTATACTTTAGGTTCCTGATAATTATGACAGGTTTGATGCCGATTTACAATTACATTGTCTTTCACAAATCAATTCCTCCCAAACTTCTATCAGAAATGTATAAACTTCGTGCCGTAAATAAACTCAACCCAGTAAATAAACTCCGCGCACTAAATAAACTCAACCAAGTAAATAAACTCCGCGCACTAAGTAAACTCCGTCTATTCTAACAAAATAAACTCCACGCACTAAATAAACTTCGTGCCGTAAATAAACTCAAGGGAGTAAATAAACTCCGCGCACTAAGTAAACTCCGTCCATTCTAACTCTGTGCAGTCCAACAAATAAATTCCGCATAGTAAATAAACTCCGTGTAAATATGGGACTGGGTTGGCAATCTGTAAAATCAAATAATCACTGTGTTTAATGAAATTAAAAACAATATGCTGAATGCAATCAAGGCAGCAAATGAGTTTACAAACTCAAATAAAAAAAATAAAAAACAACAAAGTATTAACTGAGAGAACACCTCCAAATACACAATGACAACTTTGATTCAAAAATATTTTCAAAAGTAAAAAGATTAATCAAGGGGGTGTGTCGTGCAAAGGTTAAGGTGGCCACGGCTAACAAATCCACTGAAGGTGTCTCTATTCTTGAAAGGTCAAGCCACCGATTTATGGTTTGCAAGAGGCGGTGAAATGATTAACACCTGACATACTCACTCTTAATCATTTCAGAGAAAAACGAACTGAAAATATGTAAAATAAAATTGTTGTAAACAATGCACTACAACTTGTAGACCCCAATATTTTTTCTATTGATTTTAAACAATTCATTTCACAAAGGCTCCGTAAATATGCCTGCAATTTGTTCTTCAGATCTATAGAACTGAACAAAAATTTCATTGCCATTTACCAGCTCACGAATGAAATGATACCTCGTATCAATGTGCTTACTCTATTTGTGAAAGACATGATTTTTTGATAGTGCAATGGCAGATTTGTTGTCACAGAGAATTTGGGTTGCATCGTTCTGGTCATGCAATAATTCATTCAAGACCCTTTTCATCCACATAGCTTGACATGCAGCTGTAGTTGTTGCAACATACTCTACCTTAGAGTCGCAATGGGTTGTTTTTTTTATGCCCATGCCACTGCTCCAGATCCAAGACTGAACACATACCCAGATGTTCTTTTCCTGTCATCAATGGAACCTGCAAAATCATTATCAGTATATCCAATCAGCTCAAAGTTTAAACTTGATGTGTATCAGATACCAAAGTCAGTTGTTTCAACAACATACCTCAGAATCCTCTTTCCTACTTGCCAATGAGTACTCTTCAGAGTCTCCATGAATCTTGAAATCAAATTTACAACAAACATTAAATTAGGTCAAGTTGTTGTTAAGTACATAAGGCTTCCAACGAGCGTCTTATAGAGAGTTGGATCAACATATGATCCCACATCATACTTTCTCATTTTAATACCAGTTACCATTGGTGTTGTAGCTGGCTTGCAATTCAGCATTCTAAACCTTTTCAGTACTTCATTTACATAGTTAGTTTGAAAAATGAAAATGCCATCATCAGATTGATCCACTTCAATTCCAAGAAAATACTTCATCAATCTTAAATTAGTCATCTCAAGCTTTGTTTTCATGGCTTTTTTAAAATCATCTACAGATAGTTCTCTAGTAAAAATCAGGTCATCAACATACAAACAGACAATCAAAATTTTACTTTTGTGATTTACCTTTGTATACAAAGTTGGTTCACTTGGACTTCTATTGAATCCAACACTGATCAGGTATTCATCAATCCCGCTATACCAAACTCTGAATGCTTGCTTCAATCCATATAAAGTTTTCCTTAACTTGTAAACTTTATCTCTGTGTTTATCAATTTCATAACCCGGAGCTTGTTTTACATAAACCTCTTCTTCCAAATATCCATTCAAGAATGCAGACTTTAGCTCCATCTAATGCATGATCCATCTATTCTAAGCTGCGATAGCTAATACCATCCTCACAGTGTCAATTCTTGCTATAGGGACAAATGTTTCATTGTAATCAATACCGAGTTGTTGACTAAACCCCTGAGCTACAAGTCTTTCCTTGTACTTTTCAACTTCACCATATGCATTCAACTTAGTATTATAAACCCACTTAACACCAATTCTCTTCTTACCTTCAAGTAAATTCACAAGATCCCAAGTGTTATTTCTTTTAAAGGAATCAATCTCCTCCTCCATTGCTTTTATCCAAACATCCTCTTTAGCATCTTCATTAAAACTTACAGGATCACATGCCATTAATGCAAAATTTGAAATCTGATCTACTTCTTCATTTCGATCATATAATTCTCTAAAGCTTCTAGTCTTCTGTCCTTTAAATCTATTTTTCAATGAAGATAAAGTGGGATTTGATTCACTACTTACCTGTGAATCTAATTGATGTCCACCATGTCTAGATGGCTCACCACGCTCATGAGTTATGGGAGTTCTAAATTGAGATGAGATGAAATATGGTGCTTCGCTTGTAGGACTAATTGTTGTAGGCATATTTGCACATGAAACCAACTGTCCACTTCCTTCACCCTGCTCAGCTCCATCATTATCTTCATGGGGCAACACATCTCCCTCTGAAATAGATTTATCAATACTTCAATCCCAGGCTTCCTCTTCTTTAAATTGAACATCTCTTCCGATTACATATTTTTGGCTGATGGGATTGTAGAGTTTATATGCACTAGACTCTTCACTATATCCAGCAAAGATACATCTCTCATTTTTGTCATCGAACTTCCTCCTCATTTCTGCAGGTACATGCGCAAATGCAACACATCCAAAAATTCTGAAATGAGAAACATTGCAAGGCTTACCATCCTAGGCTTCCTGAGGTACATGATTCCTCATGGTCTTGGTCGGACTTCTATTCAAGATAAAAATAGAGCAAATAACTGCATCTCCCCAATTTTCATTTGAAATATGCTTCTCTTTCAACATGCTTCGAGCCATGTCCATGATAGTCCGATTCTTTCTTTCATCCACTCCATTCTACTGTAGAGTATAATGAGCAATAAACTTCCTTTTTATTCCATAAATATCACAAAATTCAATGAATTCATTTAGTTTATACTCACCTCCTCTTTCAGACCTAAGGATCTCAATGGTTCGACCACTCTCATTCTCAACCATAGACTTAAACCTCTTGAAAACTTCAAAGGCTTTAGATTTCTGTTTCAACAAATACAACCAAGTCTTCCTACTTAAATCATTAATGAAATTCATAAAATGAACATAGCCAGTTAAAGAAGGAGTTTTCATAGGTCCACATAAACCTGTGTGGACAATTTCCAATCGAGATTTTGCTATGTATGAAACACTTGAAAAAAATTTCTCTCTGCAATGTTTCCCAAGTATACAATTCTCACAAGAGCTTGCAGGTTGTTGAATACAGGGAAACCCCTTTACCATATGTTTCTTCTGTAATAGATCTAAGTCACCAAAATGTAAATGACCATATCTCAAATTCCATAACCAAGATTCATCTAAACTTCCATCTTTATAAACATTCAAAGAACCACTCAAATCATTTCTCATAACAAGTGGAAACATTCTATTATTGGTCATCTCTACTTTTGCAATCAATTGTTTGTTGGGTAATTTATCATAGATTGTACATACCTTGTTGTTGAAGAACACTGTGTACCTTTTCTCCAACAGCTATCTAACACTAATAAGATTGCATTCTAAACCACGCACAAAATAAACATCATCAATACTTCTTATGTGATTATCCTTAGTGTATACTAGAACTACACCTTTACCATTAACTATAACCTTACAATCATTTCCCAGTTTTACTTCACACTGAATACTATTGTCAATAAATGAAAATAAATCCTTATTACAAGTCATGTGGTTACTGCAACCACTATCCAAAAACCAAATATCATTTGCACTTTCCTGAGTGACATTACAGGTCAAAAACATAGGATTTTCATGATCCTCAAACTCATTTGTAATATGTGCAGACTGCTTTCCAGCATCTGCCTGTTTCTTCCAACATTTATTAGCAAAATGCCCAAACTTCTTACAATAATAACATTGTACTTTAGTTTTATCATACCTCTGATTTTCTTGCTGCCAGGGTTTGTTGTTGCTCCCTCTTAAATTAGTAGGATTCTATTGGGACTTCTCCTCAGACATGTTGTCCTTTCAACCAAAAAATCGACCTCTTGTTCCACGATTATAAACCTTCATCTGCCTCTACCTATAGTAACATGCAATTAGGATTTGAAAGCATGATCCATTGATCCTTCTTCATATCTAGATATCCTATATTCATGAGCAACAAGAAAACTAGTTAACTCATCAATTTGCATTTGACTTAAATCCTTAAATTCCTCTATGGGTACCACAACAAGTGCAAACTTCTTGGGCAAAATTCTCACCACATTCTCAATAAATCTCTTATTCTACATATCATCTCCATACTACGTAAGCTGGTTCACAAGACTCATTACTTGAGTCATGAAAGTATCAACACTTTCATTGCCCTTCATCTTTAGATTTTCGAAATCCCTTCTCAAGTTCTGCAACTTGACTGTATTCACCTTGGACACTCCTTGATAACAAGTTTCAAGAATGTCCTAAGCCATCTTCGAAGATGCAGCACTAGAAATCTTCGTAAAAATGGATTCATTCAATCCTTGTTGGATTAATCCAAGAGTTTTATTATCCTTCTTCCTGTTTGCTTTCAGTAATACACGGTCAACATTAGACAGAGCCAATTCTGCTGCAGCATCAACTGGCTCGGCATAACCATCAATAACATAAGTCCACAAATCCTAAGAAAGTAAAATCATCCTCATCCAAATATACCAAAAGTCATATGTCTTCTCGCTTAGGACAAGAACATCTGAGAAGAATTGCTATGAGACGCAGCCATTAATAAAACTTTGAAAGGAATCGAATAAACCTTCACGCAGGAAAATAGGAAAGTGAAATCGAGCATTAACAAAAATTATGTGCACTGACATGAGCAACTAACAAGATGCTCTGAGACCAACGTAAACTTTGTGCATTCTAACTCAGCACAGTCCAACAAATAAACTCAACATAGTAAACAAACTATGTGTAAAGATGAGACTGGGTTCGCAATCGTTAAAATAAAATAATTACTCCGTTTAATAATGCAATCAAGGAATTGAATGAGTTTACAAACTCAAATAAAAAATAAAAATAAAACAAAAAAAAACTAAGTATTAACTGAGAGTTTCAAGTATATATACAAACAAAAATGCCTCTTCAATCTTATAAAAAGATTAATCAAGGTGGTGATGGTGTATGGTAAATGCGATCAAGGAACCAAGTGAGTTTACAAACTCTAATAAATAAATAAATAAAAACAAAGTATTAACAGAGCGATCAAGGAACCAAATGAGTTTACAAACTCAAATAAATAAATAAATAAAAACAAAGTATTAATGCCTCTTCAATCTTATAAAAAGATTAATCAAGGTGGTGATGGTGTCTCGTGGCCTGCAAAGGTTAAGGCGGACACTGATAACAAATCCTCCGAAGGTGTCTATATTCTTGAAAGGTCAAGCCACAGATTTACCGTTTGCACAAAGGCTGTGAAATGAATAATACCTGACAGGAATGAATTAATGCTCGCTATCCCATAGCGGCATATACAGGGACGGCGTTGGGGTCAATAAGCGACGGAATCTATTTCTCTGTTCTAATGAGTTGACAATACGTAAGCCTTGCAATAACAATCATAAAATTGTTTGTTCTCGTAAGGATGATCAAAGCTCACGCGTCACCCTGGGTTAACCGCACATTGTTCTTTCTGGGCCACCTTGTGTCGTTTTTGTGTTATTCTCTTCACCCCGTTGCATTACTCTTCGATTTCCTGTGCTCCTAAGGTGTATATATCCATTGATATTTTCTCTTTACCCGCGTGAAGAATATAGCCCATCAACCCTGCACACCCTTCTCTATATATATTCTTTTGAAAAGACGACATTGTCTCTATAAATTCTGAGTACTATATCATCTTGAGATTCCGGAATGAGAACGACATAAATATTAGGGATATTCTCTATCTGAATGTAGGATGTTTTATACATATGCGATGGGGATGGGACTTGTCGTTGGATTACATGTGCGATGCATCGAGAGTAGGAGTGGAAGCATGATATGATTAATTCTATTGGAATATGTGGATCAAGGGAGAAAAACAGCAGTTCACTATCAATGCCACCAGAATATGACCTTATTTATTAACCTTCCGATCTAATTCAATCATAAACTTTAAGTTTTTTCCAAACTGATTTATCAAAACATTCCATTCGTTTTTAAGTATTTTTCTAAGAAAGAGGAGATTATAGAAAACCGATTCCATTCGTTGATAAGTATTTTTCTAAGACATAGAAGATTATAGAAAACCGTATTATAAATTGATTGTTGAAGTCTCAGCAACAGAAAGTAAAAATAATCATGAACTCAGTCAAAATAATGGTTAAATGATAAAACCACTTATAATAACGAATAACCTATTGTAAATGAAATGTTAAAGTCAATTGAAAATATGTAAAACACTTTCCTAATTAAAAAACTTGTAATATGGACAATTCTAACAAAGTAAAGGATAAACGGAATTTAT
>JZKD02S1967554.1:552480-578120 GCA_000966675.3 Picea glauca | reverse complement strand
TGAAAATGAGGTCCTTGTCTTCCTTGTTTATAAACTCGAAGAGAAAAAAGCCGTTGCTCAAAGGGTAGCAGGTAACTCCTTGCCTAAGAAGGGGCTTCTAGTTCCTTTGGACCCAAGCGTCGGTGGTTTTTTCCGAGGGCCAGAGACCCATAAATTGGCCTACCAGCCCTCTCTCGGCGAGAGCTAGGGCTATCTTGACCGCTTGCGTCTCTGGCAAGTCGATTTCTGGGATTTCCTCTAGTTTTTTTATGAATTTTGGAACTAGAACAGAGTGTTTGCGCTTACCTCCACTGGCGACCAGCTTTCTGAACGCGGCTGAGTCTGAAATCGGGGGGGGAGGGGCCGAATCCTCACCCCCAGGGGCGGCCATGGCTGTCGCTGGCTGCTGCGTACCCGAGGCGGACTTCCCCGAACCCTAGCTCATTCGTAACAACAACTCGCCTCTGAATCGATCTTAATGTGTATACGTGGGAAAGAGTATGTTGGAGGCTGAGACTTCGCTGGCTGTAAAATTTACAATTTTAATCAAGGTAAAATACATAAATCATTTTCACTTGAATGAATAACATATTTAGACATTATAATTTATTTCAAAAACATTTTCAACCCCAATTATTTATAGTGTGTTAATTCATGAAAACTAAAAATATTTATAATATGTTAATTTATGAGAATGAAAATAAAAAAGTATAATGAATAAAATTGATTTTAATTAATTTAATATTTTATATATAGATATATAATTTCTTCCATATTCAATATGTAAATGAGAAGTAACATGAAAATTATATTTATAGTCATAAAGATCTTTTGAATATTGACTATAAACAAAATAATTCAATGAGCACCTAAAGTGAAATATTTTAATATAAACTTCTTACACATATCTACATATATAAAAAAACTTGATGTAAGAAAAAATATTAATGAGAAAACATTTATGTAGTGTGATATTATAAGGCATATGTGTAATTTTTTTTTATATTAAAAGTGAAATTAACATGTGGTATTTAAAAAAATATTAATAAAAATAAATCTATATTAAATAACATATTTTAGTAACAACTTTATATAAAAATATCCACATATCAATAACAATGCCTTATAAAATGATTTGGGAAATTCATTTCATCTATATACACTAAAAAATAATTTGATTCTTCAATTTTTGATGATATTGTGCAAAATGATTTAGTGCATTGGTTTTAGTTCTAGTACATTTGGAAAAAACAAATTTGATTGATTTAAGTATGGAAAAGGTGAGGGTAAATTATATTAAGTATTGACATGAAACAATTTACAATAAAATGAAGATATAAATACAAAATCTCTAATGTCAATAAAAATGAGATAATAAAATAAAATGAAAGTGATTAGAATATAAATAAAATGCTCATAAAGATTTAAAAATAAAATGTAAACAAATGAATAATCATAAATAAACATTTGTTGTTAAAGAAAATATGATAAACACATATTATTAAAGGAAATTACATAATGAGAAATATTATTAAATTCAATACAAATTTTAGAACTACTGGTATAGATTCATTTTATTTTAACTTACCAATATAGGTTAGAGATGAAAAACACTTTTTCATATATTTGCACTCTAAAACGGTTTGCGCCTCAAAAAATTTAATCACCCTGAACTTACAATAAATTCAAAACTAAAATATGTTTATAATGATATCTATTTTAATATTAGACATACCTTGGTCCAAGAATAAATTAATGATTCTAGTAGAAGGAGCACTAGGGACTTAGATGACAAACAACCATGGTTTTATGCAGTTTCATCAAATGTATCCCAAATTAATATTAAACATACCTTGGTCCAAAAATAAATTAACGGTTCTAGTAGAACGAGCATTAGGGACTCAGATGACACACAACCATGGTTTGATGCAGTTTCATCCAATGGATCCCAAACAAGGGGGAGCATCGCTCACTCATTTGACAATTCTTTGGTAGGGGATCGTCATAATACCCACAATAAATTGATGTAGGATTCCCATGGAAAAGTTTTGGAAACCCAATCAAGAACCTAGAGAACAAAAATTTGAAAACTCAAGATAAAGAAGTGGATTTTGTAGCATAGAACAATGAAGAGAACTATGTGAATAGGTGATAGGGAAATTTTATACCCAAATGTATACCCAAGGAAGCCAATACACTGAAGTATGAGTTTAAGTCTACTAAAATATGTCAATATATTCAATATATGTAGGATCATGCAATCATAGGTAAGTTCATGGGCATTACACTTTTCTAAAGAGCCTTAATTTGCTGAATCAATAGAATATGGTAATTGAAAGGGAATCTACATCTAAAACTAGGCTCGAATATTTTCCTTATAGGCATATTCACCAACTTTGAGGATCGAGAGTGTGTTTTTGAGAACATTCCTTATGTATTCAACTTGGTGAGGCTATACCTTTGAATCTAGACTGAAAAAATTATCCTTAGAAGGGGTCAAATATACCTTAGGTTGTTTTGTTCTGATATCTGAAGTAAACAAGTAGGGTCATTATACCTCCTATTCTCAAATATTGTTTACCTTAATGTCTAGCAAGCTATGTTCGAATCCATATGAGAATCTATAGATATTTGGATTGAATCCAAATTGTTCACTATGAGAACTATAATATCCTCAAATTTTAGAAAATTAAATTCTATGTTGAATTTTGAAATAAATTTTCATTTTTGGAAAATTCAAATTTGGAAATTATTTACCATTTATGGAAAATCTAAATTTGGAATTTTGAATTGTGTAATTAATTATTTGATGATTGTTGGGAAAAGATTTGACTTGCCCAATTGTCCTCTTTTATTGGATAAATGTATGAGACATTTTTTTTTATAAATTTAATGCTGGAATACAAACGAAACAACTAGGTGAAAAATAGTTGGCCATGACTCCATGAGTGGGGAACAGGTTTGACTTACCTCAGTGATGATTTTTACAAGCGGAAGAAGTGGAATTTGACCACTAGCAGCCCCTAAAAATCATGGATTTGTAAAGTTTTGAATTTCCTCAAGGAGGGAAATGAATAAAATACTTAGGCACAAGTATATATAACATATGTTGGAGGCAGGACGCTACTTAGTATGTTAGAGGATTGAGAATTAGTTGTTGTTATGAGCACTTACAGTGTGAGGTAAGCCATATTCTAATCCATGGTTGGTAATTATAGTTGAGCAAGATAACTCAATTTCTCCCTTATGGACTCATGGTCAGGCTAGGGGGTAATCACGACAAGTGAATGTAGCTATTATGTTCTATGGTTGGGTGGAACCTGGTTCCTAGTGTTAACTTATTTCAGATATGTATCTCACCTATGAATATCATTACTGATGTTATATGTATGGTTGTGATCTATTTGGAATGTGTTGGGATTGTATACACATAAGGAAGATATGCTTAAAGAGACTGTATACCCTATTATATTATAGCTTGTTGTAGTACACTCATAGTGGAAATAATTTTATCTAAACTATGATATATATATATGTGTGAATATGGAAATAAATAGTAGAACTATGTTTATGTTCCTATTTTCCATTGAAGATATGTATTTTGATTTCTCTTCAAATCTATACAAACAAAAAAAAATTCAGAAAACTACTTTAGAGAAGAAAACAAATGAGACAATATTATTACTAATTTACTATCATACTAAAGGATAGGTGAAACAAATAAAAAAATGAATACACTTTTATTGGTATCTATTACCAAAGAAATATAACAATACATTAAACCTAAAAGTATCTTGCAAAAGTAACTATCATATTAAATGAGGCGTTTTTCAAAAACATTTCATTTGGGATAACATAGATCAAAAAACTCCACAAACTGTTGTGTTTTTTTTAAAACAGAGCTTAAAGGAGTGTATAAAGTAAAATTGTATGTAACCAAAGAAATGCACGGATGGGTCGAGAAAGGATGATCATGGAACTAGAATACCTTTCATGTTAGGATGCTTCTTTTACCCAAAAATTTTCCCAACCTGCAAAAGGAGTAAGCAAGAGTTTTAGTAATTTCACTAGTAACTAGGTTTTTAATTTATGAAAATAAATAAAATAAGGCAAGGAAGCAACTTATCTTGGGATTCGTTGAAAGGAAGATTGTCTTCACCCTTGTTAAATAATCGATCCACGAACTAGAAGGAGGAGGAGTGAGTCTATAACTATATGATGGGTTCCCTCACAAAACAAGGACCCTTGATTAATTTTTTTTATCCATACATAAAAGTTTCATTGATCAATTTAAATAAAAAAAAAATAATTAAAATAAAACTCTATTTTCTCAGTACCCTGTACATATTCTCTAAATTCTTGAAGAATCTAAAATACAAAGAATAGAATCATAGAGAAAACACAACGTGATATTGATAAAGATTATCTACGATTTATAGAAAGTTATTCAAGGAAATAAACTTTGAAGTACCTCATAAAAACCATGGAAGGAATTCACGGTCATGAGGTTGAGAATGTAAGTCTAGATTCAACCGTTTAAATACAAACATGATTACATTTTTTGATCTAGAATATCTCGGTTAGGGAAAGGAGGTACCTAGAGAAATTAATACGATGATAAATAGTATCTTGTAATAGTGATAGTAAATACATGGGTGTTGGATTTGTGAAGTTCGATAACGAGTAAAAACTTATAGAAAGAGTCGAATACGAATTAAACATACAAAGAACTGTAATCAAGTATTATACGCAGGAAGTACCGTGGAGTATAGCCAAGCTCTATATTGGTAAAAGATTTAAACATCTTAACTGCTTCGGCCCTCACCTAGGATCTTGTTTGCACAAGGACTCCTTGCACAGTTAACCCGGACGAGACCATGGTTCTAACCATCCTTTGCACACTGAAGACCATACGAGTAAGGGGTACAAAGAATATATTTTTTACCAAGGAATTTATTCCAGAGATAGGGTAGGATGTATAGACAGAGGAAGTACTTCACGAAGAACAAGCATTACAATAATAGATATATTTACAGGTAAATACCCAGAAACTAACCACAAAGATTTATTTTATACCCAAAAACTAACCACAAAGAATGAAAAGTTGTATATATATAGGGGATAATACACTGGAGTATTTTCATTTACTTACATAGAGGATAATTTCGCAGAGAACACACGATGAGAGAGAGCATTCCATGGAGGATATTAGGTTTATTTTATATACAAAGAAAAATTACTTCCACAGAGAATAAGATGCACAGACAGAGGAGTTACTCCAAAGAAACTCACATCGTTCCTATACAATGAGAGTTCCATAGAGAAATATATATATATATCACACCAGATAGTGAAGGTTCAAAAAATAATCCTCGACAGAAGCGATTATTTTCAAGGATGGATTCACACAAAGCACCACAATTAAACAAACACCTAAACTACATGAGAAACAACATAAAATGTCGTAGAGGTTTTAAGAGTACTTACCATTCCTGAGGGGATACTTCACAGAGCCAAATTCTATATACAAAGCCGAATGCCATAGACATAGTCGAATGGTAGTTCCATACGCAAACGGTTAACAGATAAATGACCAAGTGAAATGAGGCTCAAGGGAATAGTTACAGAGGGAGTAATGGTACCTCAAACTTCTTGATGATGGGAGAAACGTAGAGTATGCCACCCCACCCCTTTCAATGTGGGTTATCCGAAGTGTCGAGCCCATAGTGGCAATTTTTAATATCCTCAAATTTTGGAATATTAAATTCTAAGTGAACTTTCATATTTTTTTCTGTTTTTCGAAAATTTTAATTTGGAAATTACTTTCCATTTATGGAAAATATGAATTTCGAATTTTGATTGTTGTAATTAATTATTTGATGACTATTGGAAAAATATTTGAATTTCTCAACTATTCTCTTTTATTTTGATACATGTGTAAGACAAAATTTTAATAAATTAAATACTCGAAGACAAATGAAATACCCAGGTTAAAAATAGTTTACCATGATTCCATGAGTGGGGAATAGGTTTGAGTTACTTCAAGGCTGATTTTTACAAGTGGGAAATGTGGAATTTGAACACTATGAGCCCCTAAAAAGCAGGGATTTGTAAAGATGTGAATTTCCCAAGGGGGGGAGGAAAGACCTAGGCACAAGGATGCATATAAAAACAACATATGAAGGAGGTAGGATGTTTCTTAGTATGTTGGGAAAAGAAAATATTTGTTGTTATGAGAATTGTTAGTGTGAGGCAAATGATTTTATGATCGTTTGATGGTGACTATAGCTAAGGAGGATCATTCATTTTTCCCTTATGGACTCATGGTTAGGCTAGGGGGTGAGCAAGAAAAGTGAACTTGTTCTTTTTGTTCTATGGTTGGGTGGAATGTGGTTGTTTCATTTGTATTCCAGCATTAGGTTTCATATATGTATCTCATCTTATATTCTTTTTCAATGTTATATTTATGGTTATCATTTGTTAGGAATATGATTGACTGTGTATACATAAATGGAATAAATTCTTAAGGGACTGTATGATCATGTTTCCTCTGGTTTATTGTTGTGAAATAATACTGGAAATATTGGTTGTCTGAGATATGATGGTGGTATATATATATACATGATCATACATAAAGAAATGGTAGACCTATTTCTATATTCCTAGTGAACATTGGATTATATATATTTTCAATTTCTATTCAAATATGTCCATAACAATCGCTGTAGGAAAATGGTACAATAAGGAATAAACTTAAACGAGATCTTATCAATTTAATAACATGTAAAAATAGATAAAAGAATAACAATTTGAATATATCCTTTATATTATCTATTACCACAAAAAGATAGTGATTCAATAGACTACACGTGTATTGAAAAAGTAGTTTTCACATTCAAATGGATCTTGTTCAAAGTATTACAGTTGGAGTACCATAGATCAATAATTTCACATTCTTGTGTATTGTAAAAAGAACCCTAGGAAGGTCTCTACAAAATTCTATATGTAGGTTAATATTAATGCACACATGGATTGGTCTAGGAAAGACATGGAACTCAAATACCTTTTGAGGTAAGATGTTTCCTTCATCTGATTACACCAACTTCCATAACCTAAAAAGGAAGTAAAATGAGGGTTTAGTATATGTGCTAGCATTTTAATTATATGGAAATCAAACAGTAGAATAAGACAAGGACAAAAATTAACTTAAGTTCTGAATTAGATCAAGAGTTAGAATTAACTTCAGCCTTCGATGCTTTGGGTGATTTATGATGTTAGAAAGTGGTTTCCCCTAAAGTACATACTCTCGAAGGGATGTAACTTGATGACATCATTGTTGACTTGGAATTGGTTGAGTGGCTGCCACGGGTCACTTACAATTGTTACTCACATGTACTTGAAATTCCATTTTCATCTTGACACTTATCATCATCTGATTGTGCCACATGTCCTTGCTGACATGGTTTGTTGACATAGATCTCCTATCGTGGCACATATCCTCCTTTGGGAATTTGGGTTATCCATTCCCAATTATCAATTCTCTCGATGTGAGATTCCCCGAATAAAACTTGAGCAAATTGAATTCATCTAATAGTTCATCCTTGACACAAAAAGCTTCCAGTGGTGGAAAGGTAGTTAAACTTGGAGAATAAGTTAGCTAGATCAGGGCTGAATTAAATTTGACCATGATCTATAAATATCGATCGTTGGGAGGCATTGCAGAGGTTGAAGTTGCATGGAAGATATTTCTATAGGGCAGTCCCACAATACAAACCATGGTTTCTTAGAAGGGGTATGTGTCAACATTGGGATAATTAAGGAACAATCAATGGGTTACTCCAAAACCGCCAACCCATGTCCCCGCAATTTTGAAAAGTACTAAAGTTGATGTGAAATTTTCAGTATTTAATAATTCAAGCAGAAAGAGCATGGGCCCTAGTGGACACGTGGTGCCTGATCCCAAGGTATGGAAACTTGGTACTTGAGAGGAATTGTGTTGCAGTTGCATTGAGTTGAGAAATCCTAGAGGAAGGAGTTAATATCGACCGTTGATGGGGAGAAGGTACGTGGTAACCGATACCACAGTCCAGAAACTGAGCACTCCTAAAGGTTGGAGAGTATGGACAACCCATAACTTCCAAAGCCCAAAGGTCTCTAATAAATATCAATCATTGGTCATTGAAGAAGTCGTGGACCATTGATCCACCACACTTCATGAATTTCTCCAATTCGGTGTTCGGGAGAAATAAAGAATGAAGTAACGAGAGATTCAAAATCCAAAGTTTCAGAGCCCTGAAGCTCTCAAGGTTCTAGATAAGAAACTATTTGATAGCACCAGGTCACAGCTCATGGTCACATGCATTTGATGGATTAAGAAAAATGGCTAGTGCCCAAAAAATGTGTTAAAGAAGGGAAAAGGGGTCAGGAAGGAAGCCTGAGGGTTTCATCTAGTTCTAACCTACATAAAAAGAGGTATGGAAGACCTATTAACTTTTTGATATGGTCGAACAAATATCTAAGAGCCATTAGCTCAGTGAAAACAAAACAACTGCATAAGGAATGCATCAGATAAAAAACACAAGTTTTAAAGGACAATAACTTTCTTCTCAAAGATCAGAATTGAGCAAGGAAGTAGTCATTGGAAAGATCTTGGAAATAGGATTCCATATATTCATCCATATTTGAGGATTGAGCAGATTAGATAACAGGAAGTCATAGATGATATTTTTGGTGACCATAAAAGAAAAAGTGGTGCATATAATACCAAAATGGTATATCGTGGTTCTAGCTAACAAAAATTGTTGTACGTTTGTTTTTAGATGAAATGGTTACATTCAAAAAAATAAAATGATAGATAAACTTGGGGTACATTACATATGGTATCATAGATGAAGGTTACAACACTTGGGCCTTAGGGAAAGGCCAAAATTATTTTAATTATTTTATTTATGTTGAAGAAAACTAGCAAATATGTTTACTCTTACAAACAGGAAAATTGTTGGTTTGTTGTGATAATGTCAGCATAGAATGAAGAATAAATCACACTTCAAGAGAATACTAATCAAGTACTTCATAAAGAATGAGGGAATACGAGCGAAGAATGTTCAACCACCCAGGTTTTTGAAAGAATGAATAACCTCATCGTAAAATTACAAGTGTTTAAAGAACATAACGAAAAGCTAAAAATGAAACATGAAGACCAATTAGAAACAAATGAAATGTTTCTGTGTAGTATAGTAACCATGAGGAGTCCAAATAACAACAAAAAAGAGGAATAAGTTAGCAAAAGGTCCTCTAAAAACTCTAGTCATGAAACTAAAAATGGGAATAGTTATTCCGAAGACACACACATGACAAGAAACAAAATGGCTACAGGAAGAAAAAGAAAACAAGTAGATCACTTAGAATGTGAATTCCAGAAAATAAAACCGTCCACCTTTGATGGACAATCAAGGATGGGTGAAGATGTTGAAGCATGACTACTAGATATAAATAAATACTTCCAGATTTACAATTACTCTAGAAATATGAAAGTCAAAATGGCCATTTACAATTTGAAGGGAAAAGAAAGTATCTAGTGGCAAGATCTGAAATTGGCCAAGGGTTTGAAAGAGAAACAAATGGAATGGTCAGAATTTAAGAAATATTTCAAGAATTAATATTTGTCAGAAATCTATTATGAATGAAATACTAAGGAATTATATGAGCTAAGACTCAGACAAATGACAATGGACTATTTGATAAATAAATTTCTAGAACTATTGAGATTTCTACCATACATAAAGGAAGACAAAGTAAAGATACAACGATTCTTAAGCTATCTACCACATTCGTACAAAGACAAAATTGAATTTGACAATCCCGAGTCTTTAAATGAAGTGTTTAGAAAGGCTCAAATGTATTATGATTAGTACCAATAGAGGTCTGAAACTCCCAAGGAATGGAAGGACAAGAAACAAGACATAATGAGTGAGAGACATAAAGGGTTCCAACCAACCCCTTTCTGTAATATGGCAAAAAGTTTCCAAAAGAAGGACTATCATTCAAACACCTAGAGCGCTCAAGGGGGAGGTATATTAGTTAACCTAGGAGTCAATAAAGTTGGGGACAACCCCAGAGAACCGTTGAAGTGTTTGGAGTGTGGAGAAAATCACTTGAGGAGAAATTATCAACCCTTAATTTCCACGGAAACAAATTAAGTCCATAACCTCGAAGAAGCTTCGATAGTAGGAGATATGGGTAGAAGTGTGCATAGAATTAATGCATCTATGGATGGAGGAAAATTGATCATCAACCCACTATCATGGAGGTTGAAGGTAAAATTCATGTGTAATGCCCCATATTCTGGCCTTAGGCAATTATAACTTTGATTTTTCTCATTATAGTAATTCATTGCTTAGTAACTATTTGGACTCGGTGAAACTGATATACACATGTGAGAGGTGTACGTCTAGACTTATTTATGTGTTGTACAATATTATATTTGTTGTTATATGTTTGTGATGACGTTGATTATGTGATTCGGTTAAACATGTAAATTTAAATGTGGAATTTTGGTACATGGATACCAGTATAAGTTATGTTGTGAATGCATAGGATATGCAAGGCATGATAAAAATAAACATACATTTCTTAATTGAACGTCAATACAGATACAAATTTTTATATGAAATTATGACGTATATACATGGATATGTGTATTGGTGAACTAAGTTGCAGGTTGACAAGTTATGTAATGACCAAATGACTATAGTGTTGACGTAATTTGGATGTCGTAGACATCCAAAAGATAGTGTATTCTATAAGTTGTACTTATGATTTAATTTATGGTTTCATATATTGCTATGATATGTGGTAAGTGTGGTTTTGACAGGATGCAGAACTTGCCCAGAGTGGTTATTTGATGATGTGACTCTAAGAATAGTTGTTGCACAATAGGGCTTGATGTAGGGTGTTGACCCTAGTTCTATAAGGAGGGGTGGAGGTATTTCCCACCATTTATCCTTCGAAACCTAGAGTCGTGGGAGGGTTGTGTGAAGTCACGCTCTCCTAGACGTGTGATGACGACTACTAGTTGCCTGTTGGGAAAGCTTGGTTGAGATGTATGACACTTCTTCTTACAGGTTCTATGTGGAGTTAGGTTAATATAGTTGACGCTCCAACTTAGTCCAACAGAGGAAAGGATAGGATGGAAGATGGAAGTAGGTTTGGAAGGAAGGATGCTCCGATATTAGTTGAGAATATTGATTCAAGATTAGAGGTGCCACTATTGTTTACTCACTTTGTTCCCACCATGTTAAAACCCTCTTTGATTTCCAATTGATATTTTAAGTGTGATAATGAGTTATAGATGAATTGGTGTAATTTTATTCGTTAAGATTTTTAAAGGATGCATTACTTGATATGTTGTCCTACATGTCTTGGTGATCTTATAGGAACTATGCACTAAAGACAATGACTATTTATCATTAGTACATACATGAAATATGTGTTTGTTAGCTATGCACACATACCCTACCCATGTACACTAGTACAATTAATTAATGTATTAATTAATTAAATTAAATTATTAACTATTTAATTGAATGTTTATTGAATATGTAAATTGTATTGCATACAAAATATCTAGAAGCATTAAATACCTTCTTGACCTTGATAAATGGTGGGTATGATGAATCAAATAAGCATGGTGGGGTGTTATGTACATTTTGGGGAAAATTGTCAAATTACTATTATTAGCTAGCATGAGAAGAAAGACTTTTCATTTTATTTATTGTTGTTTAATGCAAGCCATTTATATTTTAGTTTTATTTTAATCTTTTTTCCAAAAATCTAGATCTCGGAGGTTGATGGATAATAATAAGGGTGGTTGAGGAGACTTGGGGAAGTGTGTATGGAAACTCGATAAATGGGGAGAAGAAGTAGTGAGGAAGGGAGGATGGAGAGGTTTGAGAATGATGAGAGGTTGTGTAATTATTGGAAGATATAATTCTTGTGATAGTTTTCTTTGAGCATTTATGCTTTGTTGTTCTTGGAGTCACGGGCACGGAGGGCCAAAAAACCAAAAGGTTTCTTGGAGCTAGGAAGTCAGCTAGACTCCCAGTTGGCTCGGAGGATTATGTTGTTTCACTCTGGGAAAGTAGGAAAAGAATGCTTGGAAGCTCCGAGGACTACATTACAATGATGAGCTTCGACAAACTAAGGAAGAGGTATTTTTTGGTGGTATTTTGTTATTGATATTTTTATATACTTTTGTTTTAAGTTCTAAATCTTAGAGTTAACCTATTACATATTTCATTGTGTTATTTAGATTTATCATTGAGCAAATGCAAAAGAGTTGTGGAAATGAAAATAAATGGAATTATGTATTTAATGAGACACAAATTCCCTAAACATCTTGGACGGGTGTTACATGTGGTATCAGAGAGAGGCTCTAACACTAAGGGCCTATGGACCTTCCCAAGTAAAATTTAGAGATAAATAATAATTCAAGTTTGATGTTTATTTTTTAATTCTAGTCCAAGTATTTTGTGAATGGAATAGGCATGGATTCTTCATCCTTCTTGTTGTCCTACTTCTCTCTTTAATTCTTATATTTAGCTTAGAAAGTCTTTTAATTGTAAGTTCATGCCCCCAAATCTGAATTTGTTTGAAATGCTATTGAATTCTTTACCACCATCCATGAATGCCACCAATATGTCGTTTCCACTGGGAACGTGGCCGAGTTGTTAAAGACATAAAAGATTTGAATTTTACTTAAAGAAATAACTTCACAATTAACTGAGATTTGATGAAAGAGGGTTAGCCACAACGTCTATGGATCTCAGGATGTTGTCATTTAGAGCACCAATTCCTCAAAGGAATAATTTCTGTTATGACCCTCTAGAGGTTTCAGTAAGAATTATTATCATATCGGCATACAACTCATATGGAAGGAGAAAAAACGCTATTCTTTGGCCTCTGCTAGTTTCGAACATACGACGGGTTGGTTCGCTGCTCAATACGGGAATTCAGCTCATCAGAATTTAAAGATTTCTCCGAAGTCCAAAATTCGAGCATTCAGGGCTAATGACAATTTTGTCGCCAATTTGTTGTCTGTTGTTAATTATTTTGATATATTTGTGGCATCTTTAGGTTTTCTAGTAGGATTGGTAGTTCACGTGTCCTACTCTCAGAGGCTACAATTTGCCAAACTCCGAGGAGCAACTACAAGCGAATGGTTTTTGTTCGCAAACCCTACACCCTTGAATCGGTTCGTGGTTCTCAAAACTCTGAATTGAGCAAGGAAGTAGTCATTGGAAAGATCTCAGAAAGAGGATTCTAGGTATTCATCCATATTTGATGATTGAGCATCTTAGATCACAGGAAGTGAGAGAGGATATTTTTGGTGACCATAAAAGGAAAAGTTGTGTATCTAATACCAAAGTGGTATATCGTGGTTCCTGCTAACAAAAATTGTTGTAAGTTCATTTTTAGATGAAATGGTTAGATTAAGAAAAAAATGATAGAGAAACTTGGGGTACATTACATAGTTCTTTATATTTGTAGGTATAAAGGGTACTAGCTAGTTAGTCCGCCATTAATGGATTTGCCCTTGTTCAAATGATAACATAAAACCCTAGTTGAGGTTCATACCTGACCCTGACATCCACCTATCTCCATCCAAAACCATTCAATTGTTGAGTGGATAGGAAACCTATGTTAGATCGTTATAACTAGTGCACTAATATATCTCCTTGTGTAGGCCATATTACATAGTGTATGCCACTTTTAGCTTTATTTTGAAACATTCTTAGTACGGGGAATAATGTACCCTAGTGTGTTGTCCAAGGGATATGATAATGATGTTTCCTATTCCTCTAAGGAAATAACAATATAGTCAAAACTCTTGCCTAAAGTCTGGATTTATGTTGTATAGATTTACTATATATAACATAGTTATAAATTTGGGATGGGGATTTGGTTTATGAATTTTATGGGTATGGCTAGGATGAGTTTGACGGAAACCCTTTATCTGTTCTTTCAAACTTTATGATGGACCTAAATAGTCCTAGTTCCATGTTACCAATAATCAAAGTTAAAAACATTAATGCAGTCCATTGAATTTTAGTTCCGATTAAATCAAGTGAGATGAATAGGGAATTCTTTTCATAGCAGTAAATTAACATTGGAACACAAAAGCTCTTACATGGTTTTAAATCTAGTAGAGCAAGGTTTTTATGCACACAAACAATGACATAGATTTATAAATATTATTTTTTATGTCACACCAATTTCATTAAATTATAGATGTTAGTTCCCTGATAAAAAAAAATAATTTTAGTGAAATTTGTGGTACATTAAATATGGTATCAAAGTTGTAGGTTATAGAAATTGGAACTTATGGCACCAATATAATGTTTTTTATTGTTTTTCCTTGAAGAAAAAAAGAAAATATAACAAACATATTTACTGTTACAAACAAAAAAACAATTTTATCTCTTGTGAAAATGTCAGCCAATAATGAGGAAGGAGGCAAACCTAAAGGGAATCCAAAGTAGGAGCCTCCTAGAGACCCATAGCATAACAATGAAGGAATGTCAACCACTCAAGTATTGGAAACGATGTGGAACCTCATAGCAGAATTACAAGGATTTAAGGAAGATAAGCAAAAGCTAAAGAAAGCACATGAAGATCAACTTGAAATAAACAAAATGCTACTATGTGGTATAGTAACAAAGAAGAGTCCAAAGGACAGTGAAAAGGAGGAAGACGTCAGCAAAAAGTCCTCAAAAAATTCTGGTCATAAAATAAAAAAGGAGGATAGCTCTTATAAACACACACACATGACATAAAACAAAGCATCTACAGAAAGAAAAAGAAAGCAAGTGGACCATATGGAAGTTGAATTCAAGAAAAAAAAACCTTCCACCTTTGATGAAGAATCAAATACTAGTGAGGAGTATGAAGCATGGTTACTATATATAAAGAAATACTTCCATATTTATAACTACTCTTGTAATATGAAAGACAAAATGGCCATTTAAAACTTAAAGGGAAAAGCTAGTATCTAGTGGCAAGACCTAAAATTAGCCAAGGGACTAAAAGAAAAGCTAATGGAATTGTAAGAGTTTAAAAAGTATTTCAAGAAGAAATACTTATGAGAAATTTATTACAAAAAATAAACTAAGGAATTTTATGAACTCCAACTAGGACAAATGGCAATGGATGATCTTATAAATAAATTTCTAGATCTGTTGAGATTTGTACCATACATCAACGAAGACAAAGTAAATATAAAAATGTTCTTGAGTTGTCTGCTATAGTCTTACAAAGACATAATTGAATTTGACAATCCCAATTCTTTAAATGAATTGTTTAGAATGGCTTGGATGTACTATGATCAATACAAACAAAAATCTGAAATTCTCAAGGCATGGAAAGACAAGAAACAAGGAATATTGAATCAACGTAAGAAAGGCTTACAACCAACCCCTTTCCATAATATGATGAAAGGTTTCCAAAAGAAAGAGTACCATTCAAATAGATAGAATCTCCAAGGGGGACATAGACCAGTTAACCTAGGAGTCAAGAAGGTTGGGGACAGTCCTAGAGAGCCATTGAAGTGTTGGTAATATGGAGAACCTCACTTGAGGAGAAATTTTCCATGCTTAAATTCCACAGCAAGAACTTCAGTCCATAACCTTCGAGAGGATTTGAAGGTTGGAGATATTGGTAGAAGCGTGCATAAAATTAATGCATCTCTGGATGGCAGAGAGGAAGGCCATCAAAACACTATTGTGGAAGTTGAAGGTAAAATTCATACCCACAATATCTCTATACTAATCGACCTAGGAGCTAGTTTGAGTTATATTAATCCCACTTTAGTTGAAATGAACAAATTAAAGAAGGTAAAACTTGTTGTAACACGCCATATTTTGACCTTAGGTAGTTAGAACATTGTTGTTTACTAATATTAATAATTCAAAGTTTAGCATTTGTTTGGAGTCAGTTAGAATTTGTTAGACATTGAGATGTGTACCTCTAGACCTATTTGTATGTTACATGATATATGCTCATGACAAAGATAGTTATTTGATTATTTAAACATGAAAATTAAAATGGGTAAGTTCGGTACATGTATACCAATTCAAGTTATGTTATGAATGTATAATAGATGCAATGCATGATGTGAATAGGAATACCTTTCTTAATTGAGCGTCAATGCAAATATGGATTCTTATATAAATTTGTGATGTATCTGCATCAATATGTGTTATTGGTGAAGTAACCTACAGGATGATGATGTAACATCCTGCTCTGGCGCACTGAGAACACTTATTATTTGAGGACACTTGCTTGCAAGTGATCTGGACCCTTTTTTATGTTAGACCTTTTATATTTGATTATGATGTGACTGACATATGACATGATGTGTTACTATTTGATGTAGATGGGTGCTATTGACTCAGTTTTATTCAGTGTGCAGGGTTTTTGACCTTGAGGATACAGAGGCATCGGTAGAACCCCCTTGGACTCCAGACTGAGTCAGGGAGTATGCTTTTGGGTTGATATGTTTATTATGATGTTTCATTGGATTTGATGATTTGATGTTGATATTTCTGACATGATTATTGGTGATGCAGGCTGACGATAGCTTGCCGACCAGACTCACATATGGAGTAAAGGGGCCACACACGATTGTAGAGAGGTTGAGGGAGAGGGGTGGACAGCAGCCCTGCCACCGCCTGCTAGCACTCCCACCATCGCTCGAACTGTAGGTAAATGATTACCTAGTTTGAGAGGACCCACGATGCCGTGAAGGCCGACTGCGACAGTTGCTCACGATGATTCTAAGGGGCGCGCAATAAGGTGGGGGCCTTATTCCTTAGAACCCTTAGTCTCCTACAAGTTCACATGGCAGAGTGTTGACTCCAGGGGTTATAGAGGTCTACCAATCAGTTCAGTCGATGAGTGCCACCATTGGAGCACGCGGTGCATCCTGAAGGGCACGTCACACAGAAGAAAATTAGTTGGCGAGTGGCACCCTTGGAGCACATGGTGCGTCCTGAAGGGCACATCACCCCAAAAGAAATTCAAGAGGCGAGTGGCACCCTTGGAGCACGTGGTGTGTCCTAAAGGGCACGTCACATTATTGTAGAGGAGGGGTCAGCCTAAGTAACCCTAAGTCATCATCACCTGAATAAAACCTTAAGCAATTCCCTTAACCTATCGTTGCCTAGCTCAGAATCTAAACCCTAAGCCTAAGACCTTTTAGAAAAGGGGGGGGGGATTTAGTGTGACCTTAATAAAAGAGAATTTAAAAAAATAAAAAATAAATAAATAACTCGGACCATTAAATTCTCACTACCCATGTCTACTTTTAAACTACCCTCCATCGCCTTGACCTTCCAGTATCCATCTCCCTTTTACTTGTCTGGTTCACATTACTATATCGCCATCCCTCCCCGTATTTCCTCTTTATTCGTTTTATGTAATACATTTTTTTTTCCCCTATACTGGTTTTCCATCGCCTTAATCTCTCATTATCCTATATATACATATATATTAATGGTAAATTAAATGATGGATAATGATAAACTACAAAGATGAATGCATGCTTATAACTAGAAAAATGAAAATACATATATGTATATTTATATTATAAACAATTTTAAACAAATAAAGTTAAGCATGTAAAAATTAAAAGAAAATGAATAAGGAGCGCACATAGTCTTTGAGTTTTGAAAAGAAAAAAAATATATATATAAACCAAATAAATTAAAAAGAAAAGTAAGAAAATCAAAAGGGAAAAAGGGGGGGAAAACCTAAGAAAAGAAGAATTAGGGTTTGAGTCTGGATAAAAGAAAGGGAGAGGGGGAAAGAAAATAACCTTTGCTCAGATTGGTATTGTTATGCTGTCAGACTAGAGACTGGACTGATTTCTTGTAGGAGTTGGGGATTCTCAACAGACTTGAGTGGTAGCTCAGCCTTGGAGGCGAGCTGAGAAGCTAGTTACTCTCTGATGGTGTGTGGCCCCTTTGCGGTTCGGGGGGCTGAGGGGGAAGAAGAGTACCCCTATAGTTTGACTGGGAGGTACCGGTGGGTTCCTTGTGGTCGGAAAGCAAGGAGCAGGAGCAGCAGGAGCGCACGGTCATCTTCGAAGCGGGAGATAGGCAACAGTATGTTTGTCAGTTGTAGAGTTGCATGCATTATACCTACGCTCAGATTTAATTTGAATGTAAAGGATATGCATTCTTTTACTGTTATTAGTTTTTATATTGGTATTTAGAGAGGAAGAATATTAACCCCGATATGTGTTGGTTCTCGTTGGATTGACTAGATTTTATTACTGGGACGATTTTAACTGTGTAACGGAAGTAAAAAAAATAAATAAAAATTAATAACTCTGTTATTGTGATTTAGTGTTGAATGAAAAGGTAAATCTATGACTTCGGCGATGTCTTTTGTGACTGTTGTAAATTGACTTGAGTTGCTAATGAAGGAATCTCTGGCCTTGTGTTCCTCTTCCCGTACTCTACGATCTTATTTGGCTCCCTTGGACAGTGGTACCCTGCAAATCCCTTTTTGTTACTGTGGTGCAGGGCGACTTTACCTTTCTGTGTTAATAATTTTTAAATTCCATCTGCCCGAACCTTAGCACCTCTGCCTTTTGGAGGTGGTGTTTACGTTTCGGAGTCGACCTCTCCTTACCGTTTAAACTCAAGCTACAATACGGGTATTGGAGACAGTTCGAGTTCGCACCCTTGGTTCAACGTGTTAGTATTCTATTATGTGTATTCATATTTAGCTAGGTTATTTATTTTTAAGGGCCTGTACTTTTTAAAAGTTAAAAAAAATATTTATTCTCTATATATTTCCTGGTGAACGCCTTGCCTCCAGCAGTGTCACGTTTCAGATGCGTGGGTGATGATGGTAGACCCCAACTATTTCTAGAACCAGAGAAAGCTTACACCATTGTATATAGCCTTGTGGAGTTTTACTCCAGCGGGCCAGCAATATAAACTTTGAATTGTTTCATGGGGCAGATTGACAAACACTGCTAAGATAGACTGTCCTTTTCAACCCATCCTTGCGATATAGTTGCTTCCCCAAGAAGCCATGGACCATTTATAGGAGATCTGTTCCGTGAAAATCACCTTGCAAGCGCCAATTTTGTTCTTAGTATACCAATAGCCTTCCGGGAGGGAGTAATATAATGACCACCTCCAAAGAGATCTCCAATTCTGCCACTACTCTCACTATTGCAGTTACTGTTTTTACATTCGTCCAAAATACTTTTACAGCGACGACCCGGTTCAAATACTGTGAAACTAATCTAGTTACCATTATACACTTGTTCAACTGTCCACTTTAGCGTTACAACGACCACATGGGTTTTACCCAGTTAATCAAGTCGCATTCTTACTGATACCGATTCACCTATACGAGTCTTCCCAAGTCTCTATGCCTCTACAGCGTTGAGTCCGTTGAAAAGTAATGCCTCTCTTTTCCGATATGAAAATAAAAATTATACCTAAAGGCTATATATCCTCTTAAAATATTAATATATACAGTTTTAATATATTATAATTTAAAGTAATTTCTGACCACTATTTTTAGTGGACGTAAAAATTTGTTGAACCCTAGAGATCTTTAAGACAGAAAATTTATGAGCTCGCATAATTTCCGTAAAAATATAACATGGTTTTTCTCGGGATTTCAAGCCATTAACAACATTACAACACCACAAATTTCTCCATTACGAGCCCTAATGATTGCAGCTGGGGTGTTGGTCTCTGACACTTGTGCCTATTACATAGATACGGGTATTTAACAGTGTTATTTAATTTGACGGGAGGTTTATGTGAAGTTTTGTTTTTAACCTTCATTGATAAGGGTTAGTAAATGTTAGGTTTTTAATGTTTTTATTGGTATAATTTTTGGATTTGAATGATTGAGTCTGTGAAATTACAACCTGGCATGTGATCCAACTTTTATTATTGTGACTTGTATTCGATGAGATTTAAAGGATTTCCCTCTGCGATCTTGAATATTTTTATTAAACCCTGCTTGCTTGTTATGTCGACCTGGTGAATTCTGACCTGGTGGTCGTTGCTCATTTGTTGTTAAATTTTAATAAACTGTGAATTTCTGGTAGTTAATTGCAAGCTATAGTACAGATAAAATAAAATATCTAGTTGGTCATCCCTTAAAACTAGCACCCGCTCTTAAATCGCTAACCTGCCTCATCTTTATCACCGGCGTTGGTTTTGTAACTCATTCAGATTCGTTTTCGTTCGCATGCAAGATTGTCGGTACTGTGTCAACACCGTGCCATTCACCCAGTGTGAACCTCGAGACCTGGTCCTTCACACTCGCATCACTCCACTTCCAGCTACCCCGTGGCTGAGTCATTACCCATAGCGTTGAGTTGTTTGTAGCGATGAGTTTGTTTTACAGCGTTGAGTTTGTTTTGTTTGTTTTAATGTTAAGTTTTGTTGTATTTTGAGTTGGTTTTATTTCAGGGTTGTTGAGTCATCACCCTAGCGTGGAGTTTGTTTATTTTTATTCCCCGAAAACTACAGGTCGCCCTTCCTTTTAAATTAGGTTAATCAAAATGATATTTTAATTTAATATTTTATATCAGGACTGTATCTCTTTATGTTTTTTTTTTTATAATAAAAAAAAAATATGTTGAAGTTTATTCCCAACTACTGTTTTACCTAATCCTTCATTACCACCTTTAATATCTTGATACTAGTTGAGTTTGAGTTCTATTTGATGATAGAGAATCGATAAAATTAGGTAAAATAACATTTTCGAGTTCCACCAAGTTAGAGTTATTTGATGCTAGAGAATCGATAAAATCATGTAAAATAACATGTTCGAAGTTTCACAAAGTTTCGAGTTATTTGGTTATCTTTATATTCTCGTTTCCTTTCAACTTCCACAAGAACAACTCAGGCTGGTTGATAATGTTAAGATGGACTAGGTAAGTTTTCCCTTTTATAAAATCTTGACCCTCATATATATTATTAAATGTAATAGGGTGTAATATAATATAAGAGGAATGTTAATGTGTGGTAACATAGGTATTAAAATGATATAATGTTATAGAGGAAGTTGCTTTTCATTGCAAGGTTAATTATCATGAACGGGGACATGACGATGTAGAGTAAGATATGAAAAACAATGCGAGGGTATTAAAAGGTATTGTTTTAATGTAAATGTTATTATCGATTCAGAGTAATGGTTCGATGTGAAGGATGCTGATTATATGCTGATGGTAATGAATGATAATAGTACTATTGTTTTTGTTAATGATTAGCCGGAGAAATGTTAAATGCTCAGGTCAATGTTATGAAACTGATAAATTAATGGCTCTAAATTGATGGTACTAGGGCAACCATTATAACGATCTTGAATGACTAAACCCTTTTTCTCTCCGAATAAGCTTTATTACCCTATGATGTAATCGATGATCATTGACTCAGTGGTTATAGATAGATGCATGATTATTTGTGATTGGTGGTAAGTCGGATTTGTTGCACCTTGTGATTAGAATGTTGATTAATTAGTGATCTATTGCGTTAATTCGATACTGATGATAATGGATTGATTTAGAGCTATATCATTACCGCATGGTAAATTAAGGTTAAATGTGTGACGGCTAACCAGTAAGTAGTACCCACACCCTTAGTTAGATGGAACTTGGTTAATAAAACGAATCTTAGTTAATCATTGATGTTGGTGGATTAAGCCCTTTTCAGTTTGGTATTGTAGGGTAGGATGGGTGGGTAGTCAGTTCTACCTATCCTCGTGTGATCGTTGTTCATGCATACAGTTGCTTGTCGTGAGTCCTTGTCAGCTTTTATGTTCTTCTTGGTTGCGTCTTAATCATCGTCGGGCGGCGACGCAAAGTCGAACGCGTTGATTGTTTCCCTTGTACCCACGCACACACTCTTTGAACACACATGCAAAAAAAAAAAAAATTGCGCCCGTCATCAGAGTTTTTGTCGTAACGAGGAGGAGGTCATCACATATGGTATCAGAGCCAGTTGACTTGGGGTTTGCTACAACTTTCATTGACATGAGTTGGTTTTATTATACTATTGTTGATTGAGTTGATTGTGTGCGTGCAAGTAATCATGGTTAGAGGACGTCGCGGAGGCAGATGACGGGGTGCTAGGGGAGGAGGCGAGATGCCTCCAGCATCATCCATGCTTGAGGGGTCTAACCCCCAGGGAGGCGAGCAGGTGCTCGGACAGGAACATATAGCAGTTGGTGATGTTATTGGGATGATGAGATCCTTTCAGCACATGTCTGAGGCTCTGATCAACCGTTTGGAAAGAGACGAGGCCAGGGCACCGGCACCCCCTGAGGTTCTGCCGCGCACATCAACCATCACAGGTAGAATTCACCGTGAACTCGAGAAGGTAAAATTTCCCGAGTTCTTTGGTGCCCCGGATGGAGCAGCCACCGAGGCATGGTTGGAGAATATGGCGATGTGCTTCACACTTTGCGATTATACCTCCAACATGAAGGTCCACATGGCGGTATTTCAACTGAAGGGGAGTGCTCTTCTATGGTGGAAGACACTCCTACCACAGTTGAACATGGTCGTGGAAGACATGTCATGGGAACTGTTCGAGGAATGGTTCGACGAGGGGTACCTTTCTGAGGAATTCATTGAGCGTCAGCTCAACGAGTTCAATGCGCTATGATAGGGAGGTTGTACAATGCCCAAGTACGAGGCACGATTCATGGAGTTGCTCCGGTATGTTACGCACCTTAACACAAAGAATATCAAAGTCAACAAGTTCATGTTTGGCCTTAACGACAGTCTGCGTGCAAAGGTTAGGATGTGGATGCCTCAAACCTTGCATGACGTTGTCCAAAAGGCCCTCATAGCAGAGGAGGAGCTTATCAGTGGGGGGCAGACCAGGAATTCGGTGAGACCTGTAGGGCAGAGTTCATCAGGCTGTTGCGACATCAGACACCAACGAGACATACGCCGGGACATTGTGGCTTCCAGAGGGGATCCACGTTCACTACACCTTGACGAACGCCGCCTCGGCAGCGGACACCCTATCGAGGACCACAACACTAGCAGCAACATCGCCTGCAACAGCAGTAGTTTAGGCCTGTTCAGCAGAATAGACTAGGGTTTCAAGCCGGTGGGTAGTCCTCTTCTACTTCGGGTACCAGGACTACTGGGCCGAAGAAGGGGTGTTGGACGTGTGGAGAGCCACACTACCAGCGCGACTGTCCTGTGGAGAGGGCCAGGATGTCCAGATCAGCTGGACCTGCTACCGTGGGAGATATGGACAAGGCCCATCGGATTCATGCAGTGGTGAATAACCTCCAAGCAGAGCACCAGTCGACTATACTCGAGACGACAGGTACTATCGCCGACCAGAACCTTAGTATTTTGATAGACCCAGGAGCTACTGAGAGTTTCATTTCTGGTGTAGCGCTAAAAAGGATTAAGGTAAAGGCAGTCGAAAAAGATGAGTTTAGCTTCATGGAGATGGCTTCAGGAGCCAAACAGAAGGTCGGAGGAAAGGTTACGGGCTATGCCCTTAACCTGGGAGAGTTTGTCATGAGAGTCAACTTGTACGTCACGATATTAGGATCTTATGACATCGTGATCGATATGGATTGGTTGGAAACGCATGAGGCGATTCTCAATTGTAAGACGAAACAATTGAGTTTGGTTGATGACGAAGAACAGAGACATGTGATTGTAGGATGAAATCATGGAGTTTCCTTGTGGTTGGTCTCTTCCTTACAATTACGAAAGAGTATGTGCAAGGGGTGCAAACTTTATGCGATCCTTGCGCTAAACGAAAAGGGAGTAGAGGAGGGTCTAGAACACCTTCCGGTGGTGAAGGAATTTGCAGACGTATTTCCAGATGAGTTGCCGGGGATGTCGCTGGAAAGGGAACTGGATTTTACCATAGACTTGAAACCGGGAACCAAATTGATAGTAAGAACGCCTTATCGGATGTCGACCCCGGAGTTGCAAGAGTTAAAGATGCAACTGAAGGAGTTGTTGGACCTGGGACTGATATGTCCTAGTGTGTCACCATGGGGTGCACCAGTTATTTTCATTCGAAAGAAGGATAGATCGTGGAGGCTTTGCATTGACTACCGTCAACTGAACAAGGCTACGATCAAGAATCAGTATCCCTTACTAAGAATTGATGATCTATTCGATCAAATGAAGGGTGCGACGGTGTTCTCCAAGATCGATTTGTGATCTGGATATCACCAGTTACAAATCAAGGAGGATGACATTCCTAAGACCGCCTTTAAGACGAGATTTGGACATTACGAGTTTACTGTTTTTCCTTTTGGATTAACAAACGCCCCAGGGGTATTCATCAGTTTGATGAACGGGGTGTTTCGCGAGTACTTGGAAAAGTTCGTCCAAGTATTCATTGACGATATCTTGATCTACTCTCGGACGATAGAGGAGCATGATGAGCACTTGCACTTGGTACTACAATGTCTACAATAACACAAATTGTATGGGAAGTTGTCCAAATGCTCTTTTTACCAGTCGAGGATTCACTACTTAGGGCACGTCATCTCCGGTGAAGGTATCGTCATAGATCCAGCCAAGGTTGAGGCTATTATGGAATGGCCTGCGCCAACTAATGTCACATAAGTGTGTAGTTTTATGGGATTAGAAAGATACTATTGACGGTTTGTCGAGGGTTTTTCGAAGATAGCAAATCCGATCACAGAATTGCAGAAGAAAAACAAGAAGTTTGTTTGGACAGAGAAATGCGTGGAGGCCTTTCGGAGGCTTAAGGAGTTGCTGACAACCGCGCCAATACTAAAGGTCCCTGACATGAATGAAAACTTCTTGGTATGCACTGACGCATCTAAGGAAGGTTTAGGCAGAGTCTTGATGCAAGACGGACGAGTGATTGTTTACATTTTGAGGAAGCTGAGAAGGCATGAGGAGAACTATGCGACGCACGACTTGGAGTTACTAGCCATCGTTTATGCCTTGAAGGTTTGGAGACACTACCTTGATTGAACAAAATTTTGAATTAAATATTGATCATTGTGGACTACAACACATTTTCATGCAAAGCGACCTGAACATGCGACAACGACGTTGGTCGGAATTGCTTAGCGAGTACGATTTTCAGATTACTTTCATAAAGGGAACAGTGAACCGAGTGGTGGATGCTTTGATTCGGAGGCCACGTGTATTTTTGGTTCTACCTCTTCAAACAAATCCACGAGAGAATATTCTCACGTTACAGCGTGACGATGACTGGTACAAAAAGGTCGAGGATTTTATCGGACAAAACACGATGATGGTACCGCGATATGAGGGATATTCTTTGGATAACGATGGTTTATTGAGGTTTAGAGGTTGGATTTACGTACCACCCAACGACGAGTTGAGGATGTTGATCCTGAGCGAGGATCATAGAGAGGTTCACATGGATCACCCAGGAGTTACGAAGATGAGGGCAAACCTTAAACCCTTATTCTTCTGGAAGGGAATGAAGGCCGACATAGTCAACTTTGTGGCTAGATGTCTAGAGTGTCAGCAGGTAGAGGCTGAACATAGACACCCGACAGGATTACTTCAACCACATGCCATTCCGAAATCGAAATGGGAAGTTATATCGATGGATTTTATTGTTGGATTG
>JZKD02S1967554.1:465060-508107 GCA_000966675.3 Picea glauca | reverse complement strand
AAACCTCAGAAGAGGATATCCTACTCCTCCAGGATACCAAGATGAGTCAACAAGACTCTCTCAAAGCTTCAAGAAATGCATGGAAAAACAGTCAAGGCATAGTTGAAAATGCCAGGGACGCATCAGGCGGTCTCTGCACACTCTGGAACTCTACCAAAATAGAACTGCTCAACTCAGACACTCGCATGCACTGGATCTACACATCACTCCTCCATAAAGACTCTGGTGTCCAGGTAAACCTCATTAATATTTACATTCCGCAACACATAGAAGAAAAAAGGATCTGTTGGGAAACCCTCCAAGACTTTCTCCAACAAAATGAGCTGGATAACATCATTTTAGGTGGAGATTTAAATGTAACCCTAAGCCAAGAGGAAAAGAGAGGCGACACTATAGTCAGAGATCCAACCAGAGAATGGGTGGAGGATATTATCTTAGCCTGGGAGCTAATTGATATAAAACCGACCAAAGGGCACTACACTTGGTCCAATAAGAGGTTAGTTTCGGGGCATATAGCTTCCACATTGGACAGATTCCTTGTCCAAATCTCTTACCTAACCCTGGGATTTAATGCAGTAGCAGAAATCCTACCCCAAAGCGCCTCAGACCACAAGCCTATCCGGTTAGAATTTAAATCAGAGCAAGGGAAGGGACCCATCCCCTTCAGGTTCAATCCATCCTGGATTCATGACCAATACTTTCTAAAAATAGTGTCCATCATGTGGAAAGGCATGGTCATTGGATCTGCCTCCTATGTTTGGGAAGATAAGCTACAGAGGTTAAAAGTCGCCCTAAAATCCTAGGCAAGAAGCCGCCCCGACCCAGCCTCCTCATGCAAAGAGGCCCAACAACTCCTTGGGATTCATCAACTAGAGATGGAATGTAAAGAAATCACCCAAGAGGACGTGCAGCAAGAAGTCCTTCTTCAAAGCCAATAGTTCAAGGCATGCAGGGAGGAAGAGAGTTACTGGAGGCAGAAATCAAGAAGCCTCTGGTTGAAGGAAGGTGAAAAAAACATGAGTTACTTCCATAATAAAGAAGAGTCTAGGAAACATTATAAAGTAGTCACAGAAATCCAAGTTCAAGACACATTAATCTCATCCAGAAGGTATCAAGTAAGCAGTTTTCGAAACTTTCTCAGGCCTCTATACAGAATCGCAAAGAATGGACATAGATCCCCAAAGGTACCCCCTCTCCATCATTCCAACGCTCATAAACAAGGAAACTAATCACAATCTGTTAAATGAAGTTTCACAGCAAGAAGTAAAGGAGGCCTTGGATCAAATGCACCCGGACAAAGCACCTGGACTGGATGGGTTTACTGCAAGATTTTTTCAACATTGTTGGGCAATTATCAAGTCTGACCTCACCAAAATGATAAGGAGATCGCAATCAAATAGAAAGCTATGAGGGAGCACAAACTCAGCCTTCCTGGCCCTCATCCCAAAGGAGAAGGGAGCTTCCAACTTCAACCGATTCAGGCTGATCTCACTCTGCAACACTAGCTACAAAATCCTCACTAAGATTACAACAAACAGATTGAAAACAATTCTTCCTCATATCATTCCAGAAAATCAGGGAGGCTTCATTAAAGGAAGACATCTTACGGACAACATCCTCCTGGTCCAAGAGGCTCTTCATTCAAGCATCTAATGAAAGGACAAAGGTATGATCATTAAACTCGACCTTGCCAATGCTTTTGATAGAGTCAACCACAGTTTTTTATTTGAAGTTATGAAAAAATTCAGGTTTGATCAAGCTTTTGTCAGCTGGATTAAAGCTTGCATAGGCTCACCCTGGATAGCTCCCATGGTAAATGGAAGGCTAACCAAGTTCTTTCAATCCTCTCGAGGACTGCATCAAGGGTGTCCCCTCTCATCCCTCCTTTACGCAATCCAAGCCTTTGTTCTAAGCTACTAGTTGGGGAACTCCCAAGCCCATGGCATTCTGCAGGGGATAAGAATAGCTCAAGGGGTGAAATACATTAACCATGCTCAATTCGTGGATGACACCCTGTTATTAAGTGGAGCAAGATCAATCATCGTAAAACAGTTTAAGGAAGTACTTGAGGCATACACTTCAGTCTCAGGAAGAGAAATAAGCAAAGAAAAGTGAAAAATATATGGCTGGAATATTACACCCAACAAAATGCTTGGGATTGCAAGATTTCTAGGGATGGAAGGCCACACCAATTGGGATTCATTCACTTACCTAGGAATCCCAATCTTCAAGGCTACCCAAAGGGCCACCCAGTGGAACCCTCTAATTGATAAACTCAAGAATAAAATTTCCAATTGGGGGGCGAATTGGCTCAATTTAGAATGTAAAATCATGCTAATTAAATCAGTGATGGCCAACACACATATCTACCAAAGTTCAATGCTCCTAGCCCCTTGCTGCACAATTCAAAAAATTGAATCTATACAAATATGCTTTCTTTGGGAAGGAGGGAAATAGACAGGAAGGAAATTGCATTTGATAAGTTGGGAAAAGTCCTCCAAACCTTTGCTAGAAGGAAGCCTCAATTTTAAAAATTCACGCATACAGAATCTTGCGTTGGGTGCAAAAATGCTATGGCACATAGTCTCTGGAGCTCCAACTTGGTGCAAATCGGCTCTCTGGAAAAAGTACTTTAAGGGGCCGAGGGAACGCTGCTTAGAAAATTCATACAGGCTTTCTAAAGGAACCCCTTTTTTAACTCTCTGCAAAAAAGTCTTGCCCCTCTTCATTCCTCACCTCACCTGGGTGCCACGAAATGGGAGGAAGACCAAAATCTGGAATGACTCAATCTTAGGAGACCCCCCTCTTGACTCGAGGTAGGACCTGTGACGCCTTGAGAACTAGATGGGGAACCAAAACTTAAAGACACTTGCAGACATCTTAGTTTGGGGAGAGGACAGGCATCAATAGTGGCAAGGGTGGGAAGTGATCAATTCACAATTGGATATAGAAGGGGAATGGAGGATTATCAAACAATTCCTATAGGGGAAATCCCCACTGAAAAAGAAGGGGAAGGATCAGAGAGGCTGGGGGGAAAATGCCAAAGACTACACCACGGCTAGTGGCTACAGACTTTTGCACAAGGTCCCCACCGTTCAAGAAAACCCGCTCACCTGGAAAGAGATTTGGCATTCTAAGTCCATCCCCAAAATTGATTTGTTTACCTGGACACTTGCCCACAAAATCATTCTTCAGGGGAAATTCTCCAAAGGAAAGTGTGGGCTAGCCCCGATTGGTGCCCACTCTGCCATCAAGCCGAGGAAACTACTAATCACCTCCTCCTCAATTGTGCCTTTTCCAAAGAAGTTTGGAGGCTGACACTTGGGCCAGGGGCTGAAGTCAAATTGCCAGAAGACATCAAAAGCCTCCTTCATCACTGGGACAACTTGTACCCTTTCCAACATAGAACGCAAAGTCAAGTTGCTGCGCTTTGGAGAATCCTTCCAAAGTTTATTCTTTGGAACTTGTGGCTGGAACAAAATAGTAGGATCTTCAGGGACAGAGCAAGGAGTGCAACCATAGTGGCTGCCAGCATCTAGGCCCTGTTCGGAGAGATCGCCCCTTACATATGTCATTCCAATTACAAAAGGAATCCAGATGAGGTGGAGGTCCTTTGGCTAGAGCAGTTCAAAATTCGAAGTGCAAAAGAAATCACAATCGTCACTCCAAGTACTGAGGACTGGGAAATAAGAAAAGAGAAACAAGAATTTGACAATTGGAAGCAAGAAAGGAAGGCTTACATCCTGTCCTTTGACGGAGCCTCCAAAGGCAACCTGGGGCTTGCAGGTGGAGGGGGGTTAATTGAAAGCCCCAGTGTAGAAATTATCGTAAGCTATGCCCTGGGCCTAGGTACTGAGACCAATAACATTGTCGAAGCCATGGCATTATGGCAAGGGATTCAACAATCCAAAGAGCAGGGGATCTATGAACTGATCATCATTGGTGAATACAGACTGATAATCAAGGCCATTAACTGCTAGACTCAAACTCAAAGCGCCAAAATTAATAATCTCCTGAGAAAAATCCATCTCCTCCTTACTAACTTCAATTCTTATGAGATTTTTCATGTTCTAAGGAAGCTGAACGCGAAGGCTGATGTGGAGGCTAATAAAGGTGTTCTCCTTGTGCCAAGAACCTTAATCCTCAATGGAATGATGTCAAATGTGGAGATACCATAATCCAAGGCACCTCATGCGCATATCCAACAAGTGGTGGTATGAGTACAAGGACAACAGGAGAATCGACCAAGATTGGCCAGACAACGTCGAGCCATTGGAGGATAGCGATAGGGGGTGGTACCACACTCAAGTGGATAGTAGACAGGGAGGGGACAAGCGCACCCACTGCCCATACCTCTCAGCCTCTGCAGTCTGGGGCGCAATCATTTGGGTCAGGAGGAGCAAGTTCAAAATGAATATGCAGACCCAACCCCGACTCATTTCTATGCAATGTTTCCTCTGCCTGCGAGTCTGAAGGATCTAGGAGCACAAATCAGGGGACAACTAGGGAGATGGCAGCCAACACAAGCAAGAAATCGATCTTGGAGGAATGCCTGAAGATCATGGACACCACACTAGAAAATCTGAAGCAAATGCTGCAACACCAGTTAGACTTTCTGGAGAACCTGGACTTGGAGGATGGTAGAAGGCTGGATCAACTGGAGCAAGACATCTCCATTAGAAAGATCGGTTTATTTGAAGAGCTCAGTAAGCTTCAGCAGGAGCTGAAGAACCCATAGGAAGAGTTTGAACTGAGAGTCAAGCTGTTGGAAGAAAAAATGGCTCAGCTCAACCGAGAGTGGAGGAATGAACGAGAAAACTAGTCCTGCCGTTACCTCTAAAGTAAATACCATCCTAGCTGCATCTTGGCATTTTGTATAGAGCCAAGGCTTTAAATAAATCCATTTTAGCTGGTTAGTGTTATCTTCTTCGGAATTTGGTAAATACATATGTATCCAGGAATAGTGTTATGCTCCTTTTAGGGAGAGGATCAGTGAAGGCCTACCATTTTGTAATCGCATTAGTGGCTCGACCTCACTTAATACAAATCCTCTAACCATTTTGGTAAAAAAAAACATTTACTTGATGTCCTTTTTGTACCCATGAAACTCTGTATGGGCTTGGATGTACAACATTCTCCATCTCCACCTTTTCTACCATCTCTATAGATACGAGATTGTCTGTGCTACCACTGTCCACTATGACTTTGCATAGCCTGTCTTTGGTTTTGCAAGCAGTCTGAAACAGACTGTTTCTTTGGGTTGGGTTCTCTGCCTCCTTCTCTATATTCAAGAGAAATTTACTCATCATTAAGGATCTTCCTCCCTCATCATATTCTGTCTCCACTCCATCCTTGAGCTTTGGCAATGTGAGTTTCACAACCATCTTTTTTCTTATTTGGACACTCATAGAATTTATGTTCAATCTTTCCACAAACAAAGCATTTTACTTCACTACCTCTACCTCTTCGTCTTCCTCTAGCTCGAGGAAAATTATTTCTATCAGCATACTACCCTCTTTTTTATCTTTCTCCCATCTCATGTTGAGTTTGAGGTTTCTTTCGCTCTTCTTTAGATTTTTGAGTTCTGTCTTGGGCAATTGTTTTTCCTCTGGCTTGACTTCTACCTCAACTTCTTTGACCTTGTTTTTGACTCAGCTTCTCTTCATCTTTCAGATCTATCTGATAAGAATCTTCCACATTTCGAATGATCATCATTCTCATCTCATATTGGATGTCATATCACAGACCATTCATGTACCTAGAAACTTTTTCACCATTGCTTTCCTGATGACCTTCTCTGATGTTTATCTTGTAGAAATCTTCAATGTATTCTTTCACTGACATTAGATTTTGTCTCAAATTATGCATCCTCCGAAACAGAGTGATTTGATAATCCTTGGGTATAAATTTGGCTTTCATATTTGCAACCATTCTATCCCATCTCTTGATTTTCTGCTTTCCCTTGCAACATCTGTCAGCCTACAGTTCATCCCACCATAGTGTTGCACGCCCTTTAAGACTAGTAATGACATGATTGAATTTCTTGTTTTCGTCAACATCCTCATAGCAGAAGTATTTATCTATAGCTCTAATCCAGTCTCGAAGCTCTTCAACATCTATGTTTCCCTCATACACTGGAATGTTCATTTTTTCTCTGGCACCTATCATTGCAACAACCCTGAATAGGCGTTCATCCGCAACATATTCGATTGAAACTTCTTCTCCTTCGTTTCTAGCTTCATTTTCACTGTCTGCCTCACTGATATCCCCAACGTCAACTGTGTACCTCTGTGCTATCTCCATGGCATCAAGCTTGGCACATAAATCACGCATTTCTCTTTCTCTTGCTAGATCAGGCATTGGCATTGGCCTATCTCTTCTTCTTGGTGGCATGGATGTAAAATGTTCCTATTTTCTCTACTACAGAAAGAAAAGAACTTGTTTTGAGCTCTGATACCACAAATGGTGCAGACCCTAACCCTCGGGCCAAGATCCACGCAGGCTTGTTCTAAATCTACCCTGAATCAAATTGAATTTTTTATTCCTCCACAGGGAATCCCACATACACACCACAGTGTTTTCCACAGGTTATTATAGGTATTCTCACATGATCAAACACAAGGCATCAACCCAAATATCTTGACCAGCAATATGATCGCGCCCTTTTTCGAATCGGGATTTCAGGTTTCGCGATATCGCAATTCTTGTTGTCGAGTTTCTTGTCTCTTCAAACTCCAAAAACCAAAATGTCAAATTGTCAAAATCTTTGGCCACATCCTCCTCCACAACTACATCGTGTTTTGCGAATTCAGGAATTCTGGTGCAAAGGACCTCGATTCCTTGTCTTCAAAAACATTGAAATACCGAATCCCGATACATTCAACAAAGGTTGGATCCCCAACGGTTATGAACGAGACTCTTTCGCTGATTCGATGTTTCAAACTTCGCAATTTTGTGAATCTTGATGCAAGGCTTCTCGACTCTCCAAACCTTGAAACCCCAAAATGGTCAATGAAAATTGACACTACCTGGCAATGAGTATGTGCTACCTATCTTATTAGTTGTCCCGTGTCTTTGTCGTAGATTCCGACCACTTGTCACTCTTCCTAGTTTTTGGGACTTGAACAAGCCTTCGATTGCCATTCCCTTACCACTTCAAAATCCCAAATTCTGAAATGGCACCTTCTATGGAATCAAAGGCTAATAGCCTCCCTTTAGATTCGACCGCCCACATTATTTCAGGCTTCCAGGTACTAGGAGTTCGAGACTCTTAATTCCAAACCACTGTCTTCTTAGGTTCTTGAAGCCTGAAACTCTGAAATGCCGAAATGCCACTTCACTAGTACTTCGTGTTTCGTGACTTCGAGGTTTCTTATGTGAATTGCCCCGAATCCTTGTCAACGGGAATGACTAAACCCCAATCCCTGAAATTTTGAAATTCCACTTCAAGGATATTTCAGGTTTCGCAACTTCATGGTTTTCAATGCAAAGGCCCCTAGCTCCTTGTCATCAGGATTCTCGGTATTCCGAATCCCAAATTACTGAAATATTGAAATTCCACACTTAATCCTTTTCGTGATCCGAGAGTTAGAGTGACCAAGGATTTTGGATTACACTATGGACTTATGAATTCTGAATCACTGAAATGAGTTGACACTCAAAACAGATCGCGATCAATGGTCCACATTGATTCCTGATACCAAAGTGATGGGTTCACCCAACTTTTAACCACCTTCCAGCTTCACTGGATCGTGCGGTCCTCACAACTTTGTGAGTTATCCATGGAGAATTTCAACCATTTGATTCACTCCTCAATGAATCTCTGTGAAATGAGCCAATGTTCTTTCACTAGGACTTAACCTTTTGTGCACTGATTCATCTCCCCTTCTTCCTTTGAATACTTGAAAGGTGCTAACCCTCCCGAGTTTTCTATTTCAATCTCAAGTCTCGAAAGGACTCCTGCACGCACTCTTTGCGGCACTCTTTCAAATATTTCCGTGTATTTGATTCTTCGACTCTATGCTCTCTTGACAACAATAGTCTTTCACTCTTCAACCTTAGTTGATAAATTCTAAGGTGTAAAGACCCTGTCATTTAGTACGAAAACCAACCTCTTATAACAAGTGCAATTTTTTTTTGTGTGTGCGCGTGTGTACAAGGGTAATAAAGACATTATACTCTACATCGCAACACGATGATGAACATGATGCATGCAACTATGACCACAACATAATGACCTAAGATGCACATCAAGCTTTCAGAAGCAAAGAATGACAATCAACCAACAAAAAAATAACACTGACTACCCGCTCGTCCTACCCTGCAATGGTTAGGACCTCCAGGACACATAAGCAATGCTGAAGCCCAGGTTCCCATTGATTTTGACCATTTAAGGTCTTAGTGTTGGCGACTATTCTGAGGAACAAGGAGGTGTCTACATCCCTCCCAACACAAGAAGACCAAGCCAATAAGCAAGGAAAATCATTAATTAATAATCAACAACCCCCTCCACGGAAGGCACAAGCTAAAAATGACTTCGCTAAATCCTGATCAATCGTCAAGTCAAGCTAGTCAATAGTCATTGTCCATTTTAGTCATTAACGTGAGCCCATCTTAGCATGCCTAAATGAAAAATATCATCAAGTTACAATCTAAATTATCCCTTAAACAAACTCATGTGTGCAATTTTAAATTATAAGTGTCATTAGAGTTCCATCTAAATCAATATGCCTTAAATCATTATTATTGTATAAGTATTCTATTTTAAAATCATGATCTAGAAATCATGTAGTTATATATATAGCAATATGTTAAGAATTAGATTATTCACCTCTTAACAATCCTTACACTAAATTCCTCATCCCACAAATAATAATAGTAATAATAATTGTTATTACTATTATTAATTAATAAAAATTGACACCTCATTACTTTAAACATGTTAATCATAACAATCTTAAACCATTCATGACCATATAAAGATATCTAAATATAGATTTTATAATACTCATACACCTCATCCATTCTGATTAAATAAAAGAATCTACACTATAATGGTTCATGTACATTTCGATATACATATAACATGACAGAATAATAAAAGTCCGATTAAAAGATATTATTAACTAAATTAAAGAGAAGAATTGGGGCAGTAATTGCACTGGGAGTGAGTGTAGCTGCATAGAAAATTGAAGTTTTATAATTATTTTATATTATTCTTTTTTTCAAGGGCATGAGCTCCACATGTTTACATTACCTGGGCGCACAATTTTTGGCATAAAATAAGGAACGTTTCAGCTCAATTACCAAAGGAGAATAGTTACTAAATTCTGTAATTAAGGAACATAATCCTTTTATTTAGAAGGTTGCTCCTGAGTTTGAATTGAAGGGATAGATTCTTTTTGTTTCTTATCTAAAATTGCATAAACATTGATTATTATAGCATGCAGCTAACATTCCAGAAATCAATTAAAATTTTGAGGATGGGCATCGTTGTCAGGAACGAAATTCAAGCGCATTTGCCAAGAACCAAATTCGAACGCAGGCAGGGCGTCGAACCTGGTCTTCCTCACCTAGGGGATAGGTCCCAACATTGAATCATGGTTGTAGAGCGAAAAACAAAAGTCTCCTTCTTTCTAGGCTAACACAACGGGTTCTGTTCAATGTATAAGTCCAGGAAAATGCCAAGGTACCAGCTTCCACGCAATACACAAAAAGGATAACGGTGTGACAAAAATTAGTTTTCCCAGAAAGAAATGGTCGATTGCCTATGAAATCGACAATAACTCATTAAATTCAGTGTGATGGGTCTACTGGGCATGTGGATAAACACCTCTAAGAACATAGGTCTGCATAACTGAAATCAGAAGGAGAAAATCAAGGTTGGGAAAAGGAGATTGGTAGCGACTACCCTCACATAGTGAATGTGGACGCGAATTTATGCCTGAAGGTATGGGAACAATAACAATAGAAGACTCATACATGCAATGGAAGGCTGCAAGCACGATGAAGGTAACAGGATGGTTCCTTTAGTTCAAGGGTGCCATAATAAAGAGGAATCGTTCTTTTTGTGTTATGTAAAAAAAAATGCCCAAGTGACATATTGGTTCGCAGCAACAAAAAAGAAGGCCAAGGTTAAGAGCGCAGAGCAACATTATAAAATCCCATAGAATCACTATCTTCTAAACATTATAAAAATGCAGAGAAACATTATAAAATCGCTATCCATTAAACATTATAAAATCACAGAGAAACATTATAAAATCGTAGAGAAATCGCTGGAATATATATAATTGCTTTATGAAATAAGGATATATGCATTCGCTGGTGCATGTATAAATGCCTTCTGAAATAAGGAATTATGCCTTCACTGGTATATACATAAATGCCTTCTGAAATAAGGAAATATGCATTCTCTGGTATATACATAAATGCTTTATGAAATAAGGGAATATGCAGTCACTATTTAATTAAATGAATGGATAGGTAGTCAATAGATAAGTAAAGTGTAGTGTAGATAGAGGATCATGCTGACAGAAACACTTATGAATAGAACATTAGCTAAGGGATAAGGCTTTCATGTAATAATAGGAAATAACAAACCCTAAAGATATGGCCTCCATTCAATCATTTACAATCAATATGTAAATTCAGATGCAGTCACGAACAATCAAATCAAGCTGCCATACAACGAGTAATGGTCAATCATAGAGAAAAACATACCCTTCGAAAACAAAGATGGGATACAAACGCAGAAGGTAACGAGCTGATCGCAAGAAGAAGGGATAAACAATGCAGAGGTATTCAAACTAAAGAAGGCGCACAACAATTATTTAGCCAAGGACAAACAACAAAGGTAGACGGCTAAAAGGTTTTCCTTCTCTTCACCATCCTCACACATAAAATTAGGGCGTTGAGATCCATAGGTCTTTTAACGCTAAGGCGACGACCATAGATCAGGCTCCTAACTGACTGCTTAGGAGAGGACTAGGGAGATAGGGATGAAGGATAACAACCTCAAGGTCAAAATCAACACACAGGGTGGTCACGATGATGCAGGAGAATCATCAACATGAAGCGAGCATGGGGGCAAGCGCCACACATTTTGAGCATATGTTAAATTGTTTAAAATTTTGAAGAATGGATGCGCCAAACTTAAATGTGATAGTTAAGAAGAGGCGTACTTATGCATTGTATTAGACCTTGAGCGATTTTCTCTCGTCCTTAGTAGATAGGAGGCATTTAAACTAGTTAATGCAGGTAGATAGACTTAAATTCATAGATTAGATAGTTTTAGAAAGAAGGAGGGAAAATGGATATAGACATCCTCATTGTACATTGTAGCATTAGCATGATTATTGAAGCAGGAAGAGCACAGGAGAATAGCAGAGAGCTGTAGAAGAACATCCATGTATAGATCTTAAATTAATAGAAGAAGTTGATTCAAATCCATGGTTTTGTGTCTGTTCTCTGTGTGTTGATGTTAAATGAGGTGCTCATGAGTTTTTGTTTTCCTATTATGCATTTTCTTTATTTCTGTGAATGTGATTTTATGTTTGAGTCTAAAATCAAAGGGGAGAAGAAATGAGTTTCAATTGTTTCTCTATCTAAGCAAGGATTCCTGCAAGGAGTGCAGTTGAATTCATCCGCAAAGGAGTGCGTTGATGGAGGCTTAGATAGTTTAACTCTTGTTCTCATTCAACCAGAAGTGAAACTGGGTTTCTAGAGCCGTGCAAGGAGTGCGCAGGCTAAGGTAAGTCTCAACTATGAATCTGAGCAAAAGTTTTGAAGGACTACTCCTGCAGGTGTGTGTAGGGTCGAAGGATTCAAGCATTTCGGGTGTTTGAAAGGTTGCCACAAGGAGTGCGAGCAGGGGGTTCAAATTCTGAAATATTCAGAATTAACAAAGAAAAGGAGGTATAGTACCTTTGAGTGGACCTAAAGAAGGATTTCGTAGGGAGTTCGTTCCATAGAACATTTGAAACCAAGGTTGTGCGTAGGAGGACAAGTGAGCGCATAGGAACACTAGTTATTTTCAAGAAATCCTAAAGGAGGAATAAATCGACGGTCAAGATCTTGTGGAGAGGATTGGTAAAATCCTGCTAGCCGTTGGATCTGCCAAAGAGGCGAGGATGTTACAGCCGCATTCGGGGTCCAAGTTCGAGGGGCCATGTGCCGTGGGTTCGGTGGTTAGTTAACCGTCGACCATCCAGTTTAGTAGAATTTGAAATGGGGTTAAGTCGTAGTGAGTAGAGGAAAGTCCCGGAGAGGCATCGGGATATTGAAGGCATCGGGGTTTCAGAAGTCAAGAGACTCAAGACCTTTCAAGTCTCAAAACACTGGGGAAATCCTAGCCATGGATCTCAGGGTGGACACACGTCAGAGGATATGACGAAGTCGGAGTTCACGAGAGCAGAAGATCGGGAATTTCCATAGGAAAATCTTGGAAGGATCAGGTTCGTCCATTTGTGGGGACGCGTGGAGGAAATCAGCATCATCGAGAAAAGTCTCGACAGGAAGTCGTTGATCGGGGTTTGAGTCATCGAGATATTGGGGATCCTGGTGACAAAGTGTTTGTGTATCATGGAATCATGAACCACGAAACCCTGACAAGGAGGAAGGTGCCACCATGCGGCCAGCTGTCAGCACGTTGGAAAAGGAGGGAGGTGCCGTAGTGGAAGCTAGTTGTCAGCCTGGCGGAGAATTGGGGTTCGAAGAATAGAGAATCCCACAGGTAAGTGTTTTGCAGCATTTGAAACCCTGTAGCCCCGATGGGGACAAGACTGTGGTCACGAGTTAATAGTCATATGGGCCAAGGCCTATAGCCAGGAGGGCTAGCGTGAAAAAGGTGCGTCAGGATTCAAGAAATCGTGAGTCCTAAGGGCATGTGTATTTCGACATTGGAATGCTTGAAACTCCGATGGGAGTTATGACAGAGGTCATATAGAAGCCGATTGTGTGGACTAAAGGCTTAGACAGGTGAGGGCTAAAGCAATAGAGGAGTGCATCGGATATCGGGGATCGGTGATCCAAGTTGCCAGAACATCAGAGGTGTCAATATCCCGATAGTGGGAACCCCAATAACAAAGAAAAGAGGCCAACACTGATTTCTCGATCGTCAAGGGAGGTCATTTGGAGAGTTGTTGTGGGTGTGGAAAATTCCCGATAGGGAATTAGAAGATCTTTTCAGTTCTTCGGGCCGAGGAAGAAGAAAAGGTCCTATGAGTGGACGTGCCTAGTTGGCGTGCCTGCATCACATGACATGCGGGAAGACAAAGGTCACAAAAATCAATCAACCAATCATTCAACCAGGCTATAAAATTTCAGTCATGAAACTAGTCAAACAATTTACCTACCCAATACACAAGCAGATCTAAAACATACATCCTACAACATTCTATCAATCAACCAAAAATGTATATCGTTTCATGTTTGCTTGCTCCGAGTGACATCTGCGCACTACATGCAACTCCCACTCGTCGACCGTCGAGACTACACTGGTACTTCCCATCCAATGCTAGGGGTACTCTTATTCCCCCTTAGCCCCCTTGAGCTGCAAAGGGGCCACACACACTATTCAAAGGTTTTCTCTAGCTCCCAGCTCACCTCGCAAGACTGAGCTACCACTCCTCTCTAAGCTGGGTATCCCAACTCCCCACAAGTGAATCAGTCAATTCACTATTTCTACAACGTAATGTTACGCAAAGAGAAGATGATCTTTTCTCCTTCTCCTCCCTTTCTTTTATAGAGTTTTGAACTTCCTTTATTTCCTAAAATCTCATTTAATTAAATTTTTTAAAAATCAAATCCCAAAATTTCCTCTCCATACAAGTGTCCCTCATCCCCTACGATCCTCCATGAATTAATTTCTTTAATTAAGTAATTATCTTGATTTCCCTCACCCACCTAGAGTCACTCCTAGAATCACTCCTAGGTGTCCCTAGATTCCCTTACAGGTTTTAAAGGCTTTCCCTATTATGAAGTTGCTAATTCAGTTTAAAATTGGAAGGCTCTTAAATGTAGATTATTTACTAAGTTGACTTCCCACTTTTTCCCTTAAGTTCCCCTTTTTCCTTTTTATGTTACCTCTTTTCCCTAGTTTCCTATTTTTGATTTTCCCTCTTTCCCCTTTTACTTAGAACTCAAAAAGGCAGCGGTGGAATATAACCCTTTTTCCCTTTTATCATTAATTTAGTATCTTTTAAATTATCAAATGATAAAATAATTAATTCCCTCTTTACTTTTTATATCCACATATTTTATTTCTTATGAATAATTTAATTTCTTACTCCCTTCATGTTACAAAATTTTATGAAGACCATAATTATTACTTAAGTGGTTTTTATTTTAAATTTTATTATTTTGTTTATTTTATCTTTTTATTTATTTATTTATTATTTATTTTTACTTTTTATATATTTTTTTTAAAGGTATACAAAATTTTACCCCTAGTGAAATTTTAGACTTAGTACTTAGATTTTGTACTGGGCGACATTTAATTAGGAAAATTGTTTTAAAATTTCTTAACCTGTTATTTTCCTTAGGACCATATAGGTTCATCCCTCTATCATCATCAATGCAACATGCCCTTCAGGACGTACTAGGTGCTCCAAGGGTGCCACTCGCCTCATATGTTCCCTTGCGTGACATTTCCTTCAGTATGCACTACATGCTCCAAGGGTGCCACTTGCCTCTTGACTGATTGGTAGACATCAATAACCCCTGGAGTCAACAATCCGCCAGGTGAACTTGTGGGAAACTAAGGGCCTCTAAGGAATAAGGCCCCCACCTTATTGTGCTCCCCTTAGAATCATCGTGAGCAATTGTCACAGTCTGCCCTCATGGCATCGTGGGTCCTCTCGAACTAGGTAATCATTAACCTAAAGTTCGAACCATGGCGGGAGTGCTAGTAGGCTGTGGCAGGGATGTTGTCCACACATATCCCTCAACATCTCTGGTAGTCATGTGTGACCCCTTTACTCCATATGTGAGTTTGGTCGACAAGCTATCGTCAACCTGCATAATCAACAAATCATGTCAGAACATATCCATATCATATCATCTAGTCAGATGCACTAATATCACAGTAAAATAATCAAACCCCAATGTTACGATCCCTGATTCGATCCAGAGTCCAAGGGGTTCCATCGATGCCTCTGCATCCTCAAGGTCCAAAACCCTACACACTCAATAAACCGAGTCAATAGCACTTGTCTATGTCAATGTAATAAAACAACATGTCATCTACCCATAACGCATCATAATTAAAGTCAAATGTTTTAATATCATAATAATTTGGATCAATTGCGAGCAAGTGTCCTCAAATAATAAGTTTGCTCAGTGCACCAGAGAGGGATGTTACATAAGGCTTCAACTAGACTATGAACACCTTGCATGGCTTTTGTTCTTCACCTGCACTTCTGCGGGAAATGAGAACAATGGTATCTCTCCTGAGCTTTCTGAGATAAAACTCAGACTTTTGTCAACACACACCTTGTGGACGTTTCACCACACTCCTTGCAGGAACTCTGAGGATGAGAAACAATTGAAACTCATTCTTCTCCTCTTTCAGACTTCATATACTTAACTTGAAATCACACATTCAACGCAACATTGAAAGAAATGCATAACAGAGAGAATAAAACAACTATAAGCATACCATTCAACATATGTAAACAACAAACATCATAACACCATGAAATCTGAGTCAAAGCTTCATATATTAACTCAAGTGCTCCTATACATGGGTTCTTCTCTACAATTCTCTTCTTCTTCTTTATGCTAATGATACAATAATACAAGAGTGAGGGTGTCTATATCTGTTTTCCCTCCTACACTCTAAACTGTCTAATCTCTTAATTCCAATCTACCTACTTTCACTAACAGACTTAAATGCCTATTACAATTTGACAGATGGGAGTAATTCCCGTAGATCTATTCATATCTCCTAGGTATAAATGCAAAGTATACCTTCTTCCTAACTATTACATTAATGCTTTTAAGTTCAAAATTCAAAACGTTGTTCATAAAAACATGCTCTTTTTCCATCTATGTGTCCAGCTGCTCCTTTGGCTAGGCACATGCTTTTGGCTTTGTACGATGCTCCTGCATCATAAATGAGGCTAAAGGTAATATTTACGGAGGGATTAATGGTACCTATAACTTCTCGATGATGGGAGGAGTGTCAAGTATACCACCCCACCCGTTTCCATTCGGTTTATCCGAAGTGTCGAGCCCACAATGGCGGTTCTTTACAATGGTAGGTCTACAGGGTACTAGGTTGGTCAGTCTTCCATTAATGGAATTTCCCTTATTTAAATGCTAATATCAAACCCCGGTAGAGGTTCAGACATGATCTAGCATCCACCTATATCCATTCAAAACCATTCAATTATTGAGTAGACAAGTAACCTATGTCGGATCATTAAAACTGACACATTGGTATATCTCCTTGTGTAGGCCATATTACATAGTGTATGTCACTTTCACCTTTATGTTGAAACATTCTTAGTAGGGGGAATAACATACCGTAGTGCGTGGTCAAAGGGCTAGGATGGTGATGTTTCCTAGTCCGCTAGGGAAATAACAATATATTCATAACTCTTTCGTAAAGTCTATATATATGTTCTATAGATTTACTATGCCTAACATAGTTATAACTTTGGGATGGGGATTTGTTTTATGAATTTTAGGTGGATGGATAGCATGGGTTCAATGGAACCCATTTATGTTTTCTTGCAAACTTTATACTGGACTTGAATAGTCCTAGAGCCTTGTTAACAATAATCAGATTTCAAAACTTTAATGTAGTGGAATTGAATTTTAGTTTTGAGTAAATCAAGTGAGATGACTATGGAATTCTTTTCATAGTAGTAAATTGACATTGGAACACTAAATGTATAACAGGGTGTTAAATCTAGTAGAGTAACATTTTTATGCACATAAACTGTGACATAGAATTATAAAGATTATTTTGTATGTCACACCATTTTCATTGAATCATAGATGTTAGTTCCCTGATCAATTTGTTTTTGTTTTTACTAAAATTTGGGGTACATTACAAGAAAATCCTATTCCACTGCCAAAAATTCCATGAACATGGCCATATCTTTCAGGATTTTCTTTAAATGCACCACTAGCTCATGTTATGACACCCATAGAAAAGGATGCATAGCATTTTGAGAAGGTGAAAAACTAAAAGAAATTGTGTAATATACAAGCTATTTGTATATTAATACTTATTCAATTGTGACAAAAAAAAAAAATTGAAACTACAATCAAAAAAATTATTATGTATGATTATAAGACATAGATACTCACGTTGTATTTTATGTATAAGAGTGAACTTAGTTTATAATAGAACTCAAGTTTTGGCATCACCTCTAGAGATTATCAATCTTACTTCTAAGCTAAGATCTATATCTTTTCTAAGATACTCACTATTCCAAGGGAGTTAATTATTAAAAATAATGCCTTTTAAGAGGAAAATTATCGTTTTTATTTTATTTTTCCTTTGGAGTTATTTGGTTAAACCTAAATCTAGGTAACTCCTAACTTATTATAATCCCACTTATATTTTATTTAGAGATAAGTCTTTTGTTTAACTTATGCTATTTATACGTAAGTTTGAAATTGTGTTCTTGATTTGACATATGACACAAACCCCTATGTGATGGAGCGACCTCCCAGTCTAGGATTGAATATCCCAAGAGTCGAAGTGACTCACGGGTCCTTGCTAAACCCCTGAACTATGTACCACAGGCCCTTCACCACACACTCCATGAAATTTCTTGTTCGTGCGGGTAATTTTTCTTCTGTGAAGTTGTAGGTGTGACTAGACTCCACAGGCTAAACCCAAGCGCTCAACTAAAAGGTTCTCTGGTGCTCCATAACTTGGGAGACCCAAGAGAATTCAATCCAAACAAATATCTGCTTAAATGCATTGGAGTCTTTAGCAGTCGAATCCCATCACAAACTGACCTGACCGATGAGTGTACGTTCTTACCCTGTCCTACCGCTTCATCAAAGTTTTTGTCAAGATTCAATAGGATGGCGAATGGGGATCCAACTCCCTTACAAGATCTATGATTGTAAATGGATTTGGAACTCTAAGCTTTGGGGGATTTTCCACTCCACAAAACAATGACCAAATCACTCAAAGTGTTGAATCGCTAAATCTCTCAGGGATCTAATGACCCTCACTTTCTTGTGATCAATATTTTATAATCACTTCAAAACTCCTGTGCTCTAGGGTTCCTTCACTTCAAACAACCATGACTAATCCTCGAATGGTCGAACCTCCAAACATCCCAAAGTCTCATGGTTCCATGGATAATGCTTCACCAGATCTATGGCTCAGATTTAACTACAAGCTTCGGGGCTTCATGCCTCCGCACCTCTCAACCATAGTTAAATATCACCAAATATCGAAAGAGATGAATTATGAAGGACTTAGGGATTAACTACCACACTCATCTAAATAATTGAATGATTGCAGGAGAACTCTACTCCTCACAAGTATATCTCATCCACCCATTCTTAAACAAAGGGATTTTACACTCCTCGAATCCCCAATTGGAACTATGCAAATTTTATTTCTCCTGAGCTTCATCCACTTGATGAAATGGATATTGGTGCACTCTTGTGCGTCTTTCTTGAGCTTTGATCGTTAGAATTTTACGGGCCTGGACACTCCTTGCGCTAATTATCCATAGATTTGGACTTTTTAAAAGTTTCCTACGCACTCCTTGTTCTCACTCTATGTCAAATTGCATTGTCCCTCCCGATCTTCTAAACCTGTAAACAATTTAGCCTCTACACACCTTGTGTATGAACTGTGCACTCCTTGCATGAAGACTACAAGAACTGAAACAATTGAAACTTAAAACAACATTATAGACCTCATTCAATAAAATAGGAAACAACCATACACATGTACAAGTGCAACAATGCAATATCTAATAGTTTCATGTTAAAAGAAACAAGTTATAGTCTACTCTATGCAGTTTGAGAATATTTTTCTTCTATTGCTCCGAAAAAATTAGTTACCGCATAGATTACATTGATTTATACATGAAATATTAATACTTATAACACTCACTAAGTGTGATATTAAAATATTGTTATCATGATCATTCCAATAGGTTAGACCCTCTTTATTCACAAACAATGGGAGCTGGAAGGGTGAGAAAGGTATTTTGGTCCCTTAATGAATAAAGAACAAGGTAGAATATTGAAACTACTCATATAAACATTTTTCAATAATTGATTTATAAAACTGTAATTAAACTTTAAAAGATTTATAATATTTAGACGAGATTCAAATATTTCAAATATTTCCCGACTCCTTTTTTTTATATCACAATATATATATATATATATATATATATATATATAAATGAAATACTCTTCTCTATGCGTATGCAATTTAGATTGGACAGGCCTGTAAGAATTGTCTTACACAACTTAGATGTAAAGTCATGCATATCATAGATTATATGGATCTCATAAATTTAGATCTATTCATGTATAGAAATATCTCTCTTTATGCATAAAGTATTATTTGTATGAAGAAAATGAAATTTAGCTACCCTATAATGAATATATTTGAACCTTTAGCTATATAAACTCAATAATATACAATTCAACTCCATCAATAACATTAACATAGCCCTTATATATTTAACAAATAACTTAAATAAGATCCTGGAACAAAGAAGGAGAAACCAATTTCCACCCAGTCATAGAATGGATCATCCAAATCACTTAATCTATTCACCCCAAAGCCTCATCATGAATCTATAAGTGTGAACTAAGCTTCATGTTTCAATAGTCCCTTCATTCTTTACAGTTTCCTAACACATATAGTGATCACACAACAACTCCTTCTACTCTGTTCTTTGTAGAAATATTTTTTTTAATCAACTATTTGTTTTCTTCCACATTATAAGCAACGTCCTGCCTCCTCACACATGTGTGTATGTGTGTATATATATATATATATATATATATTTATCAGGTCTGATTTTTCCCCATCTCTTTTCCGTCCTTGGGAATTTTCCCAGCTTGGGGAAATCCCTCATTTTCAGGGTGTGCCACTCACTAGAATTGACTTGTGACACTTTTCCTTTTGGGTTGAGGGCCAAATTCAACTTGTTCCCCAATCACAGATTCATAATAATCTCTTTTTAACTTGGTTGTTCCTTCTATTCCCTTCATTTAATTAATAAAAAATATTGTCTCTTACATTTTTCCAATAACTAAGGACACTTGGAAAGTCACTTTTTTTCACAATAATTAAATAATTAAGAGTAAAATTTACCCACTAACTCTATATTCAATTTTTCCACTTAAAGAAATTATTTACCATAATGATTTATTTTATTTGAGGGGTATTACATACTCTTCTTGTTGGAATTAGAACCGTCCTCGATGTTACTTCTTTATTTCTAGTCATTCTTGGAACAAGTTTGGATATGTCTTCCTCGTGGCATCCTTCATCTCCCAAGTAGCTTCTTCATGGATGAACTGATTCCATTAAAATTTTACCCGAATGATAACCTGATTCCACAACATTGTTTCTTTCTTGTCTAGAATGTGCATAGGTTCCACCTGGAACTCGTCTTCCATTTGTACCTGTAAAAAATTCCAATGGATGACATGAGTAGGGTCATGAACATATTTCCTTAATAACGATATATGAAAAACACTATGAAATTTTAAATTTGTTGGTAATGCTAGCCAATATGTTATTGGGCCAATGCGAGCTAGCACTTAAAAACATCCACAAAACCGCGGTGCTACTTTTGTATATCTTCCAAGTCACAACAAAATTTTTCTTTCCTTGACCCCGAGATAAAAATGATCTCCAGCATTAAATTCTTTATGTATTATGCTCTGATCTACGTAACATTTTTATCAGTCCCGCGCCACTTTTAAATTCCATTGGACATTTTTCATCATTGCTTCCATTTCCTGTTACATATCTGGTCCAACCATGATCATGTCTACTCCATTATCCTAGCTAATAGGATTCCTACATATCCTTCGGTAAAGAATTTTGAATGGACTCATTTTCGCTGAGGATTGATAGTTATTATTGTAGACGAATTCTACTAAAGGTAAGTAGTCTTCTCATTTTATCGTTTTGTCCATAACATACATTTGGAGCATGTATTCAATAATTTGGTTATTTCCTTCGATTTTTCCATCTGTCTCTGGATGGTAACATGTCCTAAATTTCAACTTTATTTCAAGACCTGCAAACAATGCCTTCTAGAAACTTGAAGTAAACTTAACATCCTTGTCAAAAATAACTTTTTTTGGTAGTCCATGTAATCTAAAAATCTTTTTCATAAAAAATTATGCAATATGAACAACTTTGTAAGTATACTTTTGAGGTATAAAATGTGCATATTTACTTAACTTATCGACTACTACCATAACCGAGTCATGTTGTTTTTAAGTTTTTGGAAAACCTGTGATAAAATCCATTGATATTACTTTCCATTTCTAGTCTAGTAAAGGGGAAGGTTGCAATAAAACTGTTGGATGTTGATGTTCTTCCTTCATCTACTGAAATTATAAAAAAATTTCCAAGTAGTTTCTATATCAGTTTTCATATTAGGCCAATAAAAAAGTTTTCTTAGTGCTAAAATCATTTTTTGATATCCAAGATGGCCCGAATAAGAATTTTTATGGATTTCGTTAAATATTAGCAATTTTAAATCCATTGAATTTGGAATGTAAATTCTGCTATTAAATTTCAGAATTCCCTCTTGGTCAATTATGAAATCTGTGTTGTTCATATTTTCCCCACATGTCATCATTTTTTCCTTTATTTTTGCATATTCCTCATTTGTTGTACTAGCATATCTAATTTTGTCTCTAAGATCATTATCAGATTTACTCACAATTATTTCATAAATGTTGATTGTCCTTCTACTAAGTGTTCTGCAAATTTATTTTCATTTCCTTTAATATCTTTTATTTCAAAGTCAAGTTCGCTTAAAAATGCCAACCACCTTGCTTGTCATGCATTTAATCCTTGTTGATTTAATAAGTATTTTACACCACCATTGTGAGTTAGAATAAAAAAAATCATTTGTACTAAATAAGAATTTCATGGTCCTTTATTCTGTATTCATGGTCCTTTAAGTCACGTGCCCTTCTTGTGATAAAAAAATTCCTAACCCTTCATTGCTAGCATCGAGACATACATTGAAATATTTATAAGGGTAAATGAATTTAAGAACGGGTGTGATAGTTAGTCGTTCCTTTAACTGATTAAAACTTTCATGAAATTATTGTGACCAAATAAAATTTACCCCCTTTTTCTATAAAGATGTAATAGTAAAAACAATCTTGGAAATTTTTTCAATAAATCTTCGGTAATAACCTGTTATCCCTGTAAATCGTATCTCTGCTACATTTGTGTGTTTAGGAAATTATACTATTTTATTTATCTCTTCTCGATTTACTGATATCCCATTCTCATAAATAATATGTCCTAAGTATTTCATCTTTTTTTCTGATAGAAGTCACACTTGCTGAATTTATCATAGAGTTGATGTTCTCGTAATGTTTGCAACATTATTCTTAGGTTCTCTTCATGTTCTTTTTCTGTATTTGAATAAATAAAAATGCCATCCATAAAAATCAAAAGAAACTTATCTAGATTGTAACTGAATATATTTTTCATTAGTCACATGAAAGTTGTCAGTGTGTTTGCGAGTCCAAAATAAATTACCACAATTTGTAATGTCCATATCATGTTTGAAAAGATTTTTTATTAATATCCTCATCATTGATTCTGACTTGGTGATAACCAGATCTTACATCAATCTTGGAAAATATTTTTACTCCTCGCACTTGGTGAAATATATCACTAACTCTTGGTAGAAGATACTTATCTTTAATGGTCATTTTATTTAACTATTGATAATGAGTACATAGTCAAAACGTTCCATCCTTTTTCTGGACAAATAAAATTGGTGCCCCCTTGGTGATACATTGCGTCTGATATATCCTTTGTCAAGTAATTCCTATATCTATATTTTAAGTTTTGTTAACTCAAGAATGCTCATTTTGTAAGGTGATTTTGACACAAGGGAATATTCTGATATTAAGTCAGTATAAAAGTATGTTTCTCTTCTTGGAGGTAATTCTCGTATCTCATGAGCAAAAACATGTTGAAGATCTCTTCATACCAAATAGTCATCCATTTTTGTTTTTTCGTCTTCATTTAACATATTCATTACCTAAATTGCATATAGTTGCCACTCTTTCCTTATACATTTATTAAGTTGTATGGGTGATAAATGTCTCACAGGAACCAGTTTTTTTAGTCATTGAACTATTTGTTTTACCCCATTTTCGTCTTTATAAACAAATGATTTTTTATAACAATTTAGGACGACCTTGTGTTATTCCAGCCAATTCATACCAATAAGAATGTCATACAATCCTAAGGGTAACACATTTAAGTTAAACAAAGTATTCTTATCATTCATTCTTATATCACACTTAGAAATATATTCTGATACTTTTCTTTTTGTGTCGGTGGCCAATTGTACTAACAAAGACTTAGGGTGTTTCACCTTTTTCAGTTTACCACTTTCTACTAATTATGGGGTTATTTAACTCAAAAATTCCCCTGATTCTATTAGGATAGGTACTTGATTTTTTTGTATCTTACTTTTGATCTCTACTACAGTAGAATCATTATCAACTTGTCTTGATTCCAAGGAAACATTAATTCTATTTATGTATTTTCCCATATCTCCAACTATGGTAACTTCCTGTAGGTTGTGAAATGTAGTCTTATTTTCTTGATTTAAACATGGGAAATTTCTTCGTAAATGTGTTTCTGCACACTCCCAACATTTCAATGGTTCTCTAGGACCATCTGCAGTGTTCTTAAATCCAAAATTTATTGTTTTTTTCCCTCCTTGATCTTGTTGTGTACTATATGGATGGTCATTTCTTTGAAATTCCTTTTTCTTTTTACAGTAAGGGGATGGTTTAAAACATTTCTTACTCTCATTCAGTTTATCCTGTTTTTTGTTGTTCCAAGATTGAGGTGTTTAAGACCATTGTTTATACTCTTCATAACACATTCTGGCTTTTCTAAAGACTTCATTCAAATATTTAGGATTGTTGAATTCAATTTTTTCCTTATAAGATTGTGGTAGAAATCTTAAAAACCTGTGAATTTTCACATTTTCTTCTTTAATATAAGGTACAAATATCAGCAGATGCATGAATTTATTAATTATATCATCCACTGACATTTGTCGTAGTCACAGTTCATAAAATTCCTTAGCCTTTCTTTCGTAGTAACTTTCTGTTAGGTATTGTTTCTTAAAATACTTCTTAAATTTTAACCACTACATTATTTTATATTTTAACCCTTTTTCTAATTTCATATCTTTCCACGAAATTTTATCCTTCACTTTTATGTTATAGATTTCCTTTTTAACTTTCATAAACTAGAATAACTATAAATCTAAAAGTATTTTTTGATGTCTAGTAACCATGTTTTAGCTTATTCACCTTTTTTTTTGACTCTTCATCAAATGTAGAGGGTTTAATATTTTTGAATTCACCTTCCAAGTTATCTAAGTGTTTCCTTTTATTATTAGAGGTTATTTGTGATTCTCCTATTGGTTGAGTATTTCATGAGGATGTATTGTCTGACTTATATTGTCTCCTTGATTTTTCACATATCTATTTATTGGTCTCCCTATTTCCCTCTGATTTCCTTGATTTAATTTTCTTGGCCATATTCTACAACAATATTTCATTCATATATTTTTTCTGTTCATATTTTTTCTTAATCTTTTCATTGTCATCCTTGAAAGTCTTAAGTTCCAATATGAGGCATCTCATGGTTTCCAACACCTGTGAGGATGAATTGTTCACACTTTTCTATTCAAGATTTTGTTGGTTGACATTTCCTTTAGGGTTAATTTATTCTTCATTTTGTTTTGACATACTCTAAGGTTCAATATTATCATGTCACTTTAACAATAAAATAGTCATCTGGGTTAGAACTTAAGCATACATAATTTTGTTTAATAATTTTTTTATGCCCATAAGTTCTAGTGTTTTCAACCTAGGCTCTCATACGATATGTAATATACCAACGATTTGTATATTAATACTTATTCAATTCTCACACAAAAAAAATTACACTAGGCTAAATTGTTTTTCTTATCTATGGTTATAAGACATAGATACTCACATTGTATTGTATCTATAAGAATGAACTTAGTTTATAATAGAACTTAAGGTTTGACAACACCTATAGATATTATCAATCTTATTTCTAAGCTAATTTCTATGACGTTTCTAAGATACACATTATTCCAAGTGATTTAATTATTAAGAATAATACTTTTTAAAACGAACATTTTCATTTTCATTTTCTTTTTCCTTTTGAGTTATTAAGTTAAACATGAACCTAGGTAGCTCCTACCTTATTATAATCCCACTTATCTTGTATTTAGAGATAACTATTTTGTTTAACTTATGCTATGTGTAAGTAAGTTTGACCCTAAGTTCTTGAGTTAACATATGAAAGAAACCACTATGGGCAGGTGCAAACTCTCAGTCTAGGATTGAATCTCCCAAGAGCCAAAGTGGCTCATGCATGCTTTCACAACCCTTGATATCTGTACCAGATGCCCTTCACCAGAAACTGTGCCAAATTTCTTGTCCACGAAGGTCCTTTTCCCTCTCTAAAGTTGTACACATGACCAAAGGCTAAACTAAGGTTCTCAATTGAAAGTCACTCTGGTGCTACGAAACTCTGGAGCTCTCGGATAATTCTCTCAAAAAAGATATCTTCTTAAATGCGTCAGATCTTTACCAGCCTAATGCGGTCATAATGTGACTTGACTGACCGGTGTAGGTCCTTACCCTATCCTACCACTTCATGAATGTTGGCACAAGACTCAATTGGATAGTGGATGGGGATCCACCTCCCTTTCACAATATATGACTTTAAATGGATTCGAGACTCTAGGCTACGAGGGATTTTCCACTCCACACAACAATGATCAAATCACTCAGAGTGTCGAATCATTGGATGTCTCGAGGATATAATGACCCTCACTTACCTACAAGAAAAAATTTATAATCACTACGACACTTTGGTGTTTTGGGATTCCTTCACTTCAAACAACCATGACTAATTCATGATTGACCAAACCTATGAAGTATGGAAAGGATTGGGGATCTATGTTTGACGCTTCACCAGATCTATGACTAAGATTTAACTCAGGGCTGGGCCTTTGGGCCTTCGCACCTCTCAACCATAGTTAAATGTCCACAAATCACCAAAGCGATAAAGTGTGAAGGACTTAGAGATTATTGACCATGCTCATCTAAATAATCGAACGAATGTGGGGAAATTCTACTCCTCACGAACATATCTCATCCACCCGTTCTTAAACAAAGGGATTGTAAACTCCTTGAGTCCCCACTTGGAACTTTACACATGCTATTTCTCCTGAGATTTGTCCACTTGATGAAATGGACCTTAGCACACACTTGCATGTATATCCTAAGCTTTGATCGTTAGAATTTTATGGTCCCACTCATTCCTTCCACTAATTTGGACATTTTAAAAGTTTCGTTCACACTACTTGCGCTTACTCTCTATAGAATTGTACTTTACCACCTAAGCTTCTAACCCTGTGAAATGTTCGACCTCCACACACCTTGCATAGTGCACAAAGACTACCATAAGAGAAACAACTGAAAATTAAAAGGACAATAGATAACTCATTCAATAAAATAGAAAATAACCATACACATGCACAAGTGCAATATTGATTAGTTTTAGGTTAAAACAAACAAGTTAGAGTCTCCTCTTTGCAGTTTGAGAGTATTTCTCTTCTATTGCTCCCAAAAAATTAGTTACTGAATAGATTACATTATTTATACATGAAATACTACTACTTATAACACTCACTAAGTATGATATCAAAATATTCTTCTGATGATAATTCCAACATGATAGACCCTCTTTATTCACAAACCATGGGAGTCGGAGGACTGAGAAAAATATTTCAAATATTTCTGACTCCATTTTTTTTCTATATATACATATATTTGATTTTTAAAGGTAGTTTCTGTAACCTCTAAGAATTGTTTTACTTAACTTATATGTAAATTCATGCATATCTAGATTATATTGATCTCAAAAATTTAGATATATTCCTATATAGAAATATGTCTCTTTATGCATAAACTATTATTTGTATGTAGCAACTTAGATTCAAATACCCTACAATCAATGTATTTGAATGTGTAGATATACTACATCAATAATATACAATTCAACTCCATCAATAACAATAACATAAGCATTATATATTTAAATAAGAACTTAAATAAGAACCCGGAACACAAAGGAGAAGCCAAGTTCCAGCGATTCCTAATCCAATAACTCCCAAGCCTCATCATGAATGCATAAGGGTGAACTAAGCTTCGAGAAGTCCTTTAGTTCTTTACAATTTCCTAACACATATAGTGCTCACACAACAAATCATTCTCCTCTATTCTCTATAGAAATAAATAAGGGCAAACTAATCTTGGAGAAGTCCTTTAGTTCTTTACAATTGCCTAACACATATAGTGCTCACACAACAACTCACTGTCCTCTATTCTCTATAGAAATAAATATTTTAATCAACTATTTTCTTTCCTCCACATGCTAAGCAACGTCATTCCTCCTCACACATGTGTATATATCTTTTTTTTTTTGGTTGTTCCCCACTCACGGATTTGTAATAATCTCTTTTGTCAACTTGTTCCTAACAGTCAAATTTACCCACTAACTCTATATTCCAATTTCCCTATTAAGGAAATAATGTAGCATGATGCTTTATTTTATTCTATGGGTATTACAAAGAACACTAAAGAGAGTGCTATAAAAAAGAGTCCAGATTTGTAATGGTTTAGAAAATGGGAAATATAAAAGAAAACACACTAAAAATCGAGTGCCACAACTAAAAACAAAAGGAGTCAAGATTTGTAATAGTTTCAAGTTCTTATCCAGTGACACTAAGGGATACAAGGAAAAAGATAATATCTACACCAAAAACCAAGCACAAGACAAATGCAGGCCATACTTCAAACCCATAGGAGGAACTCAAAGAAAGGAAATATAATAATGAGAATCATTGTATCTATGCGAAAAGAGATGAATAAATTCTATTTGAAGAATAGGAAATAGGAGACACATAATATAGAGAGTGCATGGAACTTGGGGATTTAGTTCTACAAGGCATAAAATATGTGTGGGAATGGAAATAGTATAACTCCATCCAAGAAAAGAGTATACACCTCATGCAAAGTGCATTCATTGAGAGAAAAAAAAAATAGCACTTCAATCATATATAATAACGTGACCTCCTCTTCTTTGGTAGTAAATGCCACCAATCTCAAAGAGATCTCCAAAATTTCAAAGGATGATTGAAAGAAAGGCAGTCTAAGAGAAAATCAAAAATTTCAAATGAGGAGGTAGTAAAAGCCACCAATCTCAAAAAGATCTCCAAAATTTCAAATGAGGATTGAAAGCAAGGAAGTCTAAGCAATAATCCAAAATTTCAAAGGAAGAGTGAAAGAAAGGCAGTCTAAGTAACAAACAACTAGTGCAAGAATTATGAGAAATTGTTGGAAACAGTGATAACAATTCATCCATAAATAGGATTTTAGATCCTATAATCCAGCGTTGGTTGTAACCAATGCGACCAAGTTAGAATATGAATGAGATTACATTTAATAATCAATTTCTAATGTACATTGCTATAAAATTGACCAAGTTGAGTGACATGATTTGAGCCTGTTGTAATCTCTTTGATCTGAATAATAAGACAACCGATACCTATGCTTGGTGGACATATCTCAATGTTTGGCTGAACCACGTAAATTGTTGTGTTTCTTATCTGCATTCTTATTGATTATCTTATGTTAATTTGTGTTTTCGGCATTTGCAAATTATAACAAGTGGTATCAAAGAAGGTTTAAGGAGAAGGCAGTAGAGGGCATCAAATTTTTGGAGGTGCATAGATATTAAAATTTACGCAGGTCTCTCCTCTCAGAGGTCGCAGTGGCCACTGGTACACACTTCTGGCACGGGTTCGATTAAGAAACTTCCGCAGCCTCACTGCATCGGGAGGTGCAGCGGCGCCTCATGTAAGTTTTAAGATTTCCGCAGTCAATAAGATGCGAAGGCCCTTTGAAGCACGCACGCAATCCATTCACTTGGGAGATGCGGCGGAGGATCCTTAGAAATATTGGTGTATGTTTTTTTGTCTTGGAGCGAATACTATATGGTATGCATAAAATTAATAATTTAATTTCCTTTTCTTTTTAAATCATGAGGTGAATTCGAGTCACGTGGAGGATGGAGGATGTTAAATATTTATTATATTTGGATTTAAATATAATATGAAAAGGGTGGAGGAATAAGGTGGGGTGAATTTTTTATTTAAATTTGTTTTTTTATTAAAAGGTGAATTTTTAATTTTTTTTTTAATAAAAGGTGGGGTTAAAAATGTTTGCCCTTAAACATTTTATAAAACCTTGTTAATATTAAACCATTATTTCTCCACATAGTTTTTTGAAAGGGTTGTGGTTATTACAAGTAGCGGTGTTTGTTTTTATGTTTTTTCTAATGAAAAAGATGCAGAGTGCTAAATTCAAAATTGAAAAGTTTAATGGTAAGAACAATTTCGAGATTTGGAAGGTTAAGATGCAAAATTTGCTCGTTCAATAAGGCATGGTGAAGGTGATTTTGGGAAAAGAAAAACAACTTGCATCCATAACAAACGATTTTTGGGATTAAATGGATGCGAGAGGACTGAGTGTCATATGCCTTTGTTTGGCCGACGATGTACTGTTCAACATTGCTACAGAGAAGACAACAACTGGTTTGTGGTCAAAGTTGGAAAGTGTGTAGATGATGAAATCCTTGAAAAACATGATCTTCCTAAAATGGTAATTGTATAGTTTGCGCATGAAGGAAGGTATGAAAATAGCTGATCATCTGAATACTTTCAATACTCTTCTAATCCAGTTGGATAGCATGGGAATGAAATTTGAATCCGAAGACAAGGAATTTACTTTATTGTGTTCTTCGCTCAGGTCATAGGATCACTTTGTTACCTCTATTAGTTTCAGTTCAACAGAAAGTGTTGAGTTTGATGATATTGTTGGAGGTTTACTCTCTGAGAAAACAAGGAAGAAATCCAATCTAGAAACCTCTACATCTAAGGCATTGGTGATCAGAGGTAGACCAAAAGAAAAAGGACAGGGTCAGATGGATTTGTCTAGGTCAAAGTTGAAGGGCAGAAAAAACAAGCTCAAGTGTTGGTTTTGTGGAAAATTTGGACACTTGAAGAAGGACTGTTTGAAGCAACAACAAGCCTCCAAAGAAGACCCTCCAAAAGAGACGAAGGAAGCAAATGCAACTGAAACAGGTTCAACAGCAGGTTCAGGTATAGTTGATGAAGTTTTATCAATTAGTACTGGTTTGTGTAATGATTAATAGTGGTTATTAGATTTTGGTGCTTCAAACCACATGTGTATTCATAAACACTGGTTTATTACTTACCAGTCTATAGATGATGGAGTAGTTTACATGGGTAACGATATTTCATCTAAAGTTGTGGGAATTGGTAGCATTCGAATTAAAAGTTTTGATGGAACTGTTAAAATACGAACTAATGTAAGACATGTACATGATATTAGGAAGAACCTAATCTCTTTGGGACTCTTAGACATAGGAGGTTACAAGACTATTGTTCAAGGTGGAGTTATGAAGGTCTACAAAGGAATTCTACTGGTTATGAAAGCAAAGAAGATTGGTAACCTGTTTCTGTTAGAAGGGAGAACTGAATCAAATCATGTGACAACGATATCTGAGAACGACAATGATTTTGTTCAACTGTGGCATCAACAGTTGGGTCATATGAGAGAACAAGGATTAAATGTATTAACTGATCACAAGTTACTTCCTAGTCTAAAGTCTTTAAAGTTAGATTTTTTCAAGCATTGTATTTACGGAAAACAAAATAGGTAGAAATTTAAAACCAAAAGACACAACAGTGAAGGAATCCTAGACTATATCCATGCTGATGCTTGGGGACCATCCCCTACTATTTCATATGGAGGATCATCATATTTTGTAACTTTTATAGATGATTTCTCTAGGAAGGTGTGGATCTATATGTAAAAGAGTAAGGCTGATGTATTTATAGTTTTCAAGTAGTTTAGAGCTTTAGTGGAAAAGAGCACTGGTAGATCCATTAAATGTTTAAGAACTGATAATGGTTGTGAATTTACGTCAATGGAGTTTGAGAATTATTGCAAGGAATTTGGGATCGATAGGCATAAAACCACTGTCTATACTCCTCAACAAAACAGAGTTGTTGAACGCATGAATAGGACTCTTTTAGAGAGAGCAAGGAGTATATTGAGTAACACCAAATTCTAGTGGGAACTGTGAGCAGAAGATGTATCTACATCTTGTTATCTGGTGAATTGATCACCATCAACGGAAATATAATATAAAATTCCTGAAGAGGTATGGATAGGTCACCCTTGTAATTATTCTAATCTTAAAATTTTTCATTGTGATGCCTATTCTCTAATTCAACAACATCAGCGTTCTAAATTAGATCCAAAATAAAAAAGTCTTATCTTTGTTGGATATGGTGATGGTATTAAGGGGTACGAGTTGTGGGATCCTACTTCCCACAAGATCACTATTAACAAAGATGCAATATTTGATGAATCATGTATCATCAAATCAAATGTAAATGTTAGAGTGAAACATGAAGAAACACCAAAGTATCAACAAATTCAATTTGAAACCAATGAAGGTGAAGATGAAAAAGTTTCCGAAGATGTTCATGAAGAGCCTCCTGCAACAGAGGAAGACATGGTTGATGATGATATTGAAGAGATTGTGGATGAGCCAAAAACTTCTGTAAGGAGATCTACATGGATAAGAGTTCCTCCAAGAAGGTATGATGATTTTGTTTCATCAGTTTCTTTAAGTACTAATGATGATAAATATTCGTGCTATCAGGAAGTTGTGAAGGGTTTGAATAGTGATAAATGGAAAGAAACAATGAAGAATGAAATGAAGGCATTAGAGAGGAATGCTACATGGGACCTGGTAGAACTTCCAAGAGGCAGGAAAATTGTATGTTGCAAGTGGGTCTACAAGTTGAAGAAGGGTGTTGATGATAAGGTGGAAAGGTACAAAGCAAGGTTGGTTGCGAAAGGGTATTCTCAGAAAGAAGGTATTGACTTTCATGACATTTTTTCACCAGTAGTAAAGACTATGTCAATTCAAATTTTGTTAGCATTAGTTGCATTGCTTGATTTGGAGTTGGAGCAACTAGATGTTAAAATTTCTTTCTTACATGGAGAATTGGATGAGGAAATTTACATGGAACAAACGGAAGGGTTCGTTCAGAATCGAAGCAACAAATTTTTTTCCAGGCTCAAGAAATCATTGTATGGTGTAAGGCAGTCACCCGGACAATGGTACAAGAAATTTGACTCTTTCATGGTGAGCTAGAATTATACAAGGAGTGAGTATGATCATTGTGTCTACTTTAAGAAATTGAATAATGGCATAATCATTATCTTAGTATTGTATGTTGATGATATGCTTTTAGCAAGAAAAAACATAGCTGAGATCAATAGGTTAAAGGCTCATATGGCTAGGATGTTCGATATGAAAGATCTAGGAGTAGCAAGGTAGATTTTTGGCATGGATATATTTAGAGACAGGAGGAATGGTAAGCTTTGGTTGTCAGAACAAAAGTACGTTGAGAAGATACTTTTGAGGTTTGAAATGAATGATGTGAAACTAGTTTCAGTCCCTTTGGCTTCCCATTTTAATCTTTCTTCAAGTTTATGTTCTAGTATAAAAGAAGAAAAGGAATATATGTCTCAAATACCATATGCTAATGCAGTATGAAGTCTAATGTACGCGATGGTTAGTACAAGGCCAGACACTTCACATGCAATTGGGGTTGTTAGTAGGATTATGGAAAATCTAGGTAAAGAGCATTAGGCAAAAATGAAATGGGTTCTTCAGTATCTGAGGGGCACAAATGATTATTGTATCACCTATACCAGTGGTCGTGAGTTAGGCTGTGCATATCTTGATTCTGATTTTGTAGGTGATCTGGACAAGAGAAGGTAGACTTCAGGGTATGTCTTTACTCTTGTAGGTGGAGCTATTAGTTGGATGTCAAAACTACATAACATTGTTTCTTTATCCACTACAGAAGCAGAATATGTAGCTGCTTCACATGCTTGCAAAGAGGCAGTTTGGTTGAAAGGTTTGTTTGGTAAGTTTGGAAGGATGCGGCACAAAGTAAAGTTACTTTGTGATAGTCAGAGTGCTATTCACTTGGCTAAGAATCCATCCTAACACAGTAAAACAAAACATATACCTATCAAGTACCATTTTGTAAGACAGGTCATCAATGAAGGTGGAGTCTCTCTTGAGAAATTGCATACAAAAGAGAACTGTGCAGACATGTTCACAAAACCAGTACTGTTAGAGAATCTACAATGGTGCTTGGCTTCTCTTGGCTTACAGAAAAGGTGATGAACAAAAGAAGAAGTAAGGTATCAGGTGAATTGTTGTCAAGGTGGAGATTGTTGGAAATGGTGACAACAATTCAGCCATGAATATGATTTCAGATCCTATAATCCGGCATTAGTTGTAACCAATGTGACCAATTTAGAATATGGATGAGATTACATTTAATAATAAGTTTCTAATGTACATTGCTATAAATTGATGTATTCCCATAGAGGCTAGAGAATGAGATGAGTTGAGCCTGTTGTAATCTCCTTGATCTGAATAATAAGACAACCGATACCTATGCTTGGTGGATGTATTCCAATGTTTGGGTGAACCACGTAAATTGTTGTGTTTCTTGTTTGCATTCTTATTGATTGTCTTATGTTAATTTGTGTTTTCTGCATTTGCAAATTATAACAAGTGGTATCAGAGCGGGTTTGAGGAGAAGGCAGTCGAGGGTATCAAATTTTTGTACGTGCATAGATATAAAAATATCCGCAGATCTCTCCTCTCATAGGTCACGGCGGCCACTGGTACACTCTTCACGCATGGGTCTGATTAAGAAATTTTTGGAGCCTCACTGCATTGCGAGGTGTGGCGGCGCCCCATGTAAGTTTTAAGATTTCCACAGTCAAGAAGATGCGAAGGCCCTTTGAAGTACGCATGCAGTCCACTCACTTGGGAGATGCGGCAGAGGGTCCTTAGAAATATTGATGTATGTTTTTTGTTTTGGAGTGAATATTATATGGTATGCATAAAATTAATAATTAAATTTCCTTTTCTTTTAAAATCGTGAGGTGAATTCGAGTCATGTGGAGGTTGGAGAATGTTAAACATTTATTATATTTGGATTTAAATATAATATGAAAAGGCTGGAGGAATAAGGTGGGGTGAATTTTTTATTTAAATTTGTTTTTTATTAAAAGGTGAGTTTTTTAAATTTCTTTTTAATAAACGTGGGGTTAAAAAGGTTTGTTATTAAACCTTTTATAAAACCTTGTTAATATTAAACCATTATTCCTCCACAGTTTTTTGAAAGGGTTGTGGTTATTACAAGTAGCGGTGTTTGTTTTTATGTTTCCTCTAATGAAAAAGATGCAGAGTGCCAAATTCAAAATTGAAAAGTTTAATGGTAAGAAAAATTTCGAGATTTGGAAGGTTAAGATGCAAAATCTGCTCATGCAACAAGGCATGGTGAAGGGGATTTTGGGAAAAGAAAAACAGATTTCATCCATAACAGACGATTACTGGGATGAGATGGATGTGTGAGCACTGAGTTTCATACACCTTTGTTTGGTCGACGATGTACTATTCAACATTGTTACAGAGAAGACAACAACTGGTTTTTGGTCAAAGTTGGAAAGTGTGTACATGGATAAATCCTTGAAAAACACGATCTTCCTAAAAAGGTAATTGTACAGTTTGCGCATGAAGGAAGGTACGAAAATAGCTGATCATCTGAATACCTCCAATACTCTTCTAGTCCAGTTGGATAGCATGAGAATGAAATTTGAATACGAAGACAAGGAATTTACTTTATTGTGTTCTTCGCTCAGGTCATGGGATCACTTTGTTACCTCTATTAGTTTAAGTTCAACAGAAAGTGTTGATTTTGATGATATTGTTGGAGGTTTATTATCTGAGGAAACAAAGAAGAAATCCAATATAGAAACCTCTACATCTGAGGCATTGGTGATCAGAGGTAGACAAAAAGAAAGAGGACAGGGTTATATGGATTTCACTAGGTCAAAGTTGAAGGGAAGAAACAACAAGCTCAAGTTTTGGTTTTGTGGAAAATTTGGACACTTGAAGAAGGAATGCTGGAAGCAACAACAAGCCTCCAAAGAAGACCCTCCAAAAGAGACGAAGGAAGCAAATGCAACTGAAACAGGTTCATCAACAGGTTCAGGTATAGTTGATGAAGTTTTATCAATTAGTATTGGTTTGTGTAATGATTAACAATGGTTATTAGATTCTGGTGCTTCAAACCACATGTGTCTTCATAGACATTGGTTTATTACTAGATGATGGAGTAGTTTGCATGGGTAATGATATTTCATTTAACGTTGTGGGAATTGATAGCATTCAAATTAAAATGTTTGATGGAATTGTTAAAATACTAACTAATGTAAGACATGTACATGATATCTGAGAACGACAGTGATTCTGTTCGACTGTGGCATCAACAGTTGGGTCATATGAGCGAACAAGGATTAAATGTATTAACTGATCGCAAGTTACTTCCTAGTCTAAAGTTTTTAAAGTTAGATTTTTACAAGCACTATATTTACGAAAAACAGAATAGGTAGAAATTTAAAACCGAAAGACACACCACTGAAGGAATCCTAGACTATATCCAGTCTGATGTTTGGGGACCATCCCCTACTATTTCATATGGAGGATCATCATATTTTGTAACTTTTATAGATGATTTCTCTAGGAAGGTGTGGATCTATATGTAAAAGAGTAAGGCTGATGTATTTACAGTTTTCAAGCAGTTTAGAGCTTTAGTGGAAAAGTGCACTGGTAGATCCATTAAATGTATAAGAACTGATAATGGTGGTGAATTTACGTCAATGGAGTTTGAGAATTATTGCAAGGAATTTGGGATCGATATGCATAAAACCACTTCCTATACTCCTCAACAAAACGTAGTTGTTGAACGCATGAATAGGACTCTTTTAGAGAGAGCAAGGAGTATGTTGAGTAACACCAAATTGCAACAGGAACTGTGAGTAGAAGATGTATCTAGAGCTTGTTATCTGGTGAATCGATCACCATCAACATAAATATAATACAAAATTCTTGAATAGGTATGGATAGGTCACCCTTGTAATTATTCTAATCTTAAATTTTTTTGTTGTGATGCCTATGCTTAAATTATGAAACATCAGCGTTCTAAATTAGATCCAAAATAAAAAAGTCTTATCTTTGTTGGATATGGTGATGGTATTAAGGGGTACAGGTTGTGGGATCCTACTTCCCACAAGATCACCATTAACAAAGATGTAATATTTGATGAATCATGTATCATCAAATCAAATGTAGATGTTCAAGTGAAACAAGAAGAAACCCCAAAGTATCAACATATTCAGTTTGAAACCAATGAAGGTGAACATGAACAAGTTTCATAATATGTTCATGAAGAGCCTCCTACAACAGAGGAAGACATGGTTGATGATGATATTCAAGAGATTGTGGATGAGCCACAAACTTCTTTAAGGAGATCTACATGGGTCAGAGTTCCTCTAAGAAGGTATGATGATTTTGTTTCATCAGTTTCTTTAAGTACTAATGATGATGAATCTTTGTGCTATCAGGAAGCTGTGAAGGGTTCGAACAGTGATAAATGGAAAGAAGCGATGAAGGATGAAATGAAGGCATTAGAGAGGAATGCTATATGGGACCTTGTAGAAATTCCAAGAGACAAGAAAATTGTATGTTGCAAGTGGGTTTACAAGCTCAAGAAGGGTGTTGATGATAAGGTGGAAAGGTACAAAGTAAGGCTGGTTGCGAAAGGGTATTCTCAGAAAGAAGGTATTGAATTTCATGACATTTTTTCACCAGTTGTAAAGACTGTTTCAATTCAAATTTTGTTTGCATTAGTTGCATTCCTTGATTTGGAGTTGGAGCAACTAGATGTTAAAATTGCTTTCTTACATGGAGATTTGGATGAGGAAATTTACATGGAACAACCGGAAGGGTTCGTTCAGAATCGAAGCAACAAATTTATTTGCAGGATCAAGAAATCATTGTATGGTCTAAGGCAGTCACCTAGATAATGGTACAAGAAATTTTACTTTTTCATGGTGAGCTAGAATTATACAAGGAGTGAGTCTGATAATTGTGTCTACTTTAAGAAATTGAATAATGGCATAATCATTATCTTAGTATTGTATGTTGATGATATGCTTTTAGCAAACAAAATCATAGCTGAGATCAACACGTTAAAGGCTCAGATGGCTAGGACATTCAATAAGAAAGATCTAGGAGCAGCGAGGCCGATTTTTGGCATGGAGATATTCAGAGACAGGAGGAATGGTAAGCTTTGGTTGTCAGAACAAAAGTATGTTGAGAAGATACTTTTGGGGTTTGGACTGAATGATGTGAAACTAGTTTCAGTCCCTTTGGTTTCCCATTTCAATCTTTGTTCAAGTTTATGTCCTACTACAAAAGAAGAAAAGGAATATATCTCTCAAATACCATATGCTAATGCAGTAGGAAGTCTAATGTATGCGATGGTTAGCACAACGCTAGACACTTCACATGCAGTTGGGGTTGTCAGTAGGTTTATGGAAAATCTAGGTAAAGAGCATTGTGCAACAATGAAATGGGTGCTTCGGTATCTGAGGGGCACAAATGATTATTGTATCACCTATACCAGTGGTCGTGAGTTAGGTTGTGGATACGTTGATTATGATTTTGCAGGTGATCTGGACAAGAGAAGGTCGACTTCAGGGTATGTCTTTACTCTTGCAGGTGGAGCTCTTAGTTGGATGTCAAAACTACATAACATTGTTGCTTTATCCACTACAGAAGCAGAATACGCAGTTGTTTCACAGGCTTGCAAAGAGGGAGTTTGGTTGAAAGGTTTGTTTGGTAAGTTTGGAAGGATGCAGCACAAAGTAAAGTAACTTTGTGACAGTTAGAGTGCTATTCACTTGGCTAAGAATCCATCCTATCATAGTAAAACAAAACATATACCTATCAAGTACCATTTTGTAAGACAAGTCATCAATGAAGGTGGAGTCTCTCTTGAGAAAGTGCATACAAAAGAGAACTGTGCATACATGTTCACAAAACTAGTACTGTTAGAGAATCTACGATGGTGCTTGGCTTCTCTTGGCTTGCAGAAAAGGTGATGAACAAAAGGAGGAGCAAGGTATCACGTGAATTGTTGTCAAGGAGGAGATTGTTGGAAACGGTGACAACAATACATCCATGAATAGGATTTCAGATCCTATAATCCGGCATTGGTTGTAACCAATGTGACCAATTTAGAATATGGATGAGATTACATTTAATAATAAGTTTCTAATGTACATTGCTATAAATTGATGTATTCCCATAGAGGCTAGAGAGTGAGATGAGTTGAGCCTGCTGTAATCTCCATGTTCTCAGTAATAAGACAACCAATACCTATGATTGGTGGACGTAGCCCAAAGTTTGGGTGAACCACGTAAATTTATGTGTTTCTTGTTTGCATTCTTATTGATTGTCTTATGTTAATTTGTGTTTTCCGCATTTGCAAATTATAACAGAAATGTTAGTAGAATCAAGAATAAGTTCTCTCGTGACAGATAAGTTCTAACCCACCCCCTGTACTTCTTCTTGAAGGTTTTTTCATATATTATAAGAGGCATAAATTGAAAAAACAAATAGTTTTTTCAAAAATAAAATTCTTAGAAAACAACCTTTCATTCTTATGACTTAGGACAATAAATGTTCTAGTGAGCTAATTTTCAATAGATCCTCCTCATGTTGGCAAGGTTGTTAATAAATATCCATTCATACTAGAGGTGAGCTAGGATGTTTGTTAATACGATGGAACCCTATAGAAATAATGGTCACTGATTTCTTCTCGGTAGTGAGAATGCTATTAGCTAAATTCCAACTGATACGATTAGTTGAATCAAGGTTTATTATAAGTGTTTATGGCCTTCAACCAATGCAGGATAAAATTCTCTTCCTTCAGAATCTGAAAGGCACCAAAGTTGTTATTAGATACCAGAATTGGACTGTAGGAGGGAAGTTTGACATTGTCACTTCTCTAGCTGAGAAGGGAGGAGGGATCGTACATTTAGAAGTTGATTCTTCAGAATATGCAAGGCACCAAAATTGTTAATCGAGACAAGAATTGGACTGTAGGAGGGGAGTTCGACATTATCACCTCTCTGTCTGAGAAGGGAGGAGGGATCATACGTTTAGAGGTTGACTCTAAGAGATTCAAAGAAACAATCCGAATGATGAATATGGTGGACATTGAAACTGCTAATGTTATACACACTTGGACCAATCGTTGAGGAGGAACATAGAAAGTGCGTCTAGGATAGAAATATTTCTTCTTTTTGAATCCCTCTTGATGCTTAGATTGAACATGGAAGCTTCAATTCTCCCTTTATTTGGATCTGACGACTGACCAATCTACTTAGAGATAGACATGAAAAGTACTCCAGAAAATCATTCCTTTAAATTCGACGTCTTTTGTCTGGATCATCCCCCATTTTAGGAGAACATCGAAGAATGGTGGTAGGAAGCAGTGATAGACACGGACACTCACATGTATAGGATTCAGCAGTCGCTCAAGAATTCGAGGAAAGAATAATTTGGGGACATTTCCAAATCAAAGAGAGAAATAGAGGAAAGAATGGAAAAAAATCAATAACATATTATACTAATTGGGAAAAAATTAGAGTTTACTCGGAAATAAAGATTCAAACTCAATTTAAGATTAGAAACACAAGACTTATCATGGAGATAGAAATCTAGAGTTGAATGGATAAAAGAAGGAGAATCTGATAGGTCAATGATACAACATCATCACTATAGAATCTCATTACTAAAGGACAATTAAGAAAACAAAATCACTCGGATTCAAAACATAGAAAATTGACTAGTGAATTGTTACGAAACTTTGTTTGAAAATCCCCAACTAGTTCGACACGAACCCATTCAAAAAATAAGTCGACATATACCTTGTATAGTCACCTTGGAGAAGAACGATTCCCTCTCAAGAGAGATCACCATGGAAGAAGTAGAGAATTTTTTTATGGAGATGTAAGCGGGTAAGTCCCTAGGTATAGATGGTTTCATCATTGATTTATTCAAACCATGTAATTGGTTAATTATCAAACAAATCAAAAAACAAATTTGAGAACTAATGGAAAAATGAAGAAAGTCTTCAAAAGTTGTCCCAACCCTTAACTCAACTCTTTTTGCATTCATTCCCAAAGGGGTTAATGCTGTTGCAAGTTGAAAACCCAAGCGAAATTTGACCTAAATTTCCCTATGCAATGATATCAATAAAATCATCACCAAGGTGATCTCGAGCTGTATAAAGCCCCTCATTCGTAAACTACTGTCTCCAAAACAATCATGATATGTAGAGAGAAGAAAGATTTGAGATGGAATCATTTTAGCTCATGAGATGGTTCATTCATTAAAAATTTCAAAAGAGGAAAGTATGTTCATCAAACTTGACCTGTCAAAGGCCTTTGATACATTACCATGGTACTATACTAGTCTCATGCACTCAAATTTTGGTTTTTCTCACTGTTGAACAAATTGGATAATGTCAATCACATCCTGAGTTTTCTTATCCATTATAACAATGGTTATTTTTTAGCCACGTTTTCCCCTATACTGGTATTGACTAGGAGGACGCACTGTCCTCGTTCCTCTTTAAGGTGATGGTGGAACGCCTAGGTAGACACCTCAAAGAAGTTGTTGAAGATAATATTAAAGGTTTTAGGCTACTTGATGAAGATCTTATTGCTTCACATCAACAATTTGACAGCATGGCAATGGATATCCCGCCAATGGGTATCCTCATAGTAGCATGGCAATGGATATCCCGGCCAATGAGTATCCCGATAGTACCAGAAGCAAATGCTATCAAATGAGTTTTATCAAATTTCGTGGCTGCTTCTAACACAACGATTAGTGAGGGTACGTCTCAAATTTTCTTTTTAATATTTAAAGAATTATTAGATTAAAAAAAAGCTCCCTTCCATCTAAATACCTAGGATCTCCTCTTATTGACAATGCTATTCAAGTTAATATTTAAAGAATTATTGGATTCCAGCTAGGCTCCCTTCCATCCAAATACCTAGTATCTCCTTTTATTGACAATTCTCTGCATAATGACTCTTGGAAGGACCTTCTCTCAAGAATAGAAAAGAAACTCGTATGCTGGACATTCCATTCTCTCAACATGGCAAGACCATTGTTTATTTTCGAATATGTCCTTCAAGCAATGAGTCTTTACTTGTTTTATACACTGGCTTTCCTTAAATACATTATAAAATATATTCAAAATATACAAAGATCCTATTCAAAATATATAAGGATCCTTCCTAGGGGAACTGTAGAGAATAATAGAAAATGGGATTTAGTCTCATGGGAAAAATTATCCTTCCTAAGGGGAACTGTAGAAAAGAATAGAAAATGGCCTTCCAAAGGGCAGCTGTAGAGAATAATATTGGGATTTACTCTCATGGGAAAAATTATCCTTCCTAAGAGGATCTGTAGAGAAGAATAGAAAAAGGGATTTATTTTCATGGGAAGAATTATGTCTTTCGAAAATAGCAGGAGTGATAGCCCTAAGAGACGATGAAACCCTTAGCTTAGTCCTTGGAGCAAAAAATTGGTGGTAATGACTACATAATGGCAACGAACTATACATAAGACTTTGGAAAATAAAATATGCAGCAGGCTTGGAATATCAAAATCTAATCAGACTGGGTGGAAATGGAAGGGGCTCTCCAATTTCGAATGTGGCACGGAAACATACGCACCTCATCCAAGATATTTTCTTTTGGGAAACAAGGGATGGATAGACTACGTTATTCTAAGAAGATGCGTAACTGCAGCTATGGAAATGGAACGATTGAACATAATTATAGGGTATAAGGGTGCACATGCTCAATATTCACAAAACCATACACTCTAATTACTGGAGCCCTCTAATCTTAGACCAAAAATGGTTAGCCTAGCTCGCTAAAGGACAACGGCCCCGACTCTTAGAGCATCTAGGCTAGGACCGATTTTGGAATGAATTGTCTGCTTCAAAAATAAAAGTCAGTGACAACATGGACGAAGTCAGATGGGGATATCAACCAGGGGGTGGGTTAACAATGAAGAAGAATTATGGATTAGCTGAAGGGAATGCTAATCTCCATAGACAAGAGATACGGAAAAAAATATGGAAGCAGAAACTCTAGGAAGAAATGTCTGCTTTTCTCGAGCTAGTGGCGAGCCAAAATGTTAATATGGGCAATCTTGTTAAGCAGGGATTCCATGGATCGTGTTAATGTCACCTGTATTGATTAAAGAAAGAGATAGTTAAACATATTCTTAATACATGTTTGTTTCGATCCTTACTGTGGAAAAAAGGAGCCATTATCTTTAGAAAAATAGACCGAAAAACAACCAGCATACACAATACCATTGAACATTATAGACAAAATATATACCCGAATTCCATTTAAGTCGGGCATCGGAAATATTACTGGGATTTCTTCTTTAGGAGATATGGGAAGAAAGAAATATAAAAAACTTTCAGCAAGAACAGATGGCTGTAGACCATGTATGTCTTAGAACCAAGCATAATCTTCGGGAGACCCTTTTGATTAGTCCTTGGTTGGACAAGGACTGCAAATACAATGGGCACGAAATAATCATAATGAAAGCTCCTGAGATCA
>JZKD02S1967554.1:441124-455896 GCA_000966675.3 Picea glauca | reverse complement strand
CACGAGCTCAGCAAAACGATTTCACCATTAAAACTTGAAAAACACAGTCTTATACAATTCTGGCAATTGAAAAATGGCAAAACAGAGAAAAGCGTATTTTTCTCTAACACACTACTCCTTCTACCGCTTCTTAACTATTGCATGACCACCACAGTGGTATTTATAGGTTTTACAAACCAAGAGGTCGACCATTGGAGCGTCACACCTCTTCTATAAACAACAAATTACATTAATAATTCCCTAACTACTGAAATGTAGCGAGCCAATAATCGCCTATCTCAACAACCAAAACCAAGTTGTCAAGAGTTCAGTAGTTGGAGGGGATAAGCATGAGAAAAAAATATGTTCCTGATTCACCCACCACTAGCCACCAATTCGATAACCGCCAAATCGCCCACCATTTTTGTGCAGGATGCAATCCTAGATGTAGTCCTGGATGGGTTTCTGGATCAAGTGCTGGAAGTAATACCAGACTGAGTGTCAGAAGCAGAAAAGTGATGCATTTTTTCCGTGTAACACAACAAAACGTGAATCAGATCCTTGGAAGAACAAAAATATGATGAATTATACTTAATATTATCATTAAAAATTAATCATACGTACCTAGTGTAGATCATACTCTTTTAGCTTAAAATTCTTCAAAAAGCTCCGTCCAAACATGAAAAACACATATGTACATTTGACAAAAAGTGTCTAATAATTTTCATAAATTGATCATATCTGGGGCCCAACATTACCCCCACACTTAAAAAAATTTAGGTCCCCTTGCAAACAAAACAAAATTACCCCTCATGACTAAGCTTGCTGACGAGGATCAGCTTTGGAAGCTTCTCCTTCTTTCTTTGAAGACTTTTCCTTATGCCTCGTGTGTTGCTTCAATTGTTCTCTGAGGCTGCGGTTGTATTTCAACAAGCTTCTTGGATTCTTGTTCCAGTAAAGAAATGGCTTGTGCAAGAGGGTTTGGAGTCCTTGGAGAGTCTAGTTTCGATGGAGAAATAGTCCCTAGATATGATGTATTTTTTCTAGTCTTGATTGTCAGGTGAGGGTTTACAAATTGATAAATGAATGCATTCCAAGTTTGTCCCTATTTTTCTCAATTCGGCTAAAACAAAGAGTTTGAAAAGGCCATGGTGAAAGAGGATTTTGTGGGGGTTGGTTACATTCTTCCTCACTTGAGAGGACATCTTATCCAATATCTTTAAAAATTAGAAGGGAAAATTCAATTGTTTATTGAATTTAAAGTGGGCTAACAATCCAAAATGGAAAGCTTAAAAAACAGAGTATTTACCTTCATTATGTCAACAAGACATTGAAGGCACCATTGCGACAAGATTTGAAAATGACATAGAGTATTGTCTTGGAAGAGTCAATGAACACCTATAGATTCTCCTGAAAAAATCCAATTTGGACATCAAGCCTCAAAGACACATGGCCAGGAACTACTACATCATAAAAGAGATCAGGAAAAGTCACACAAAGTGTTCTACAAGACCACATTGCGCTTTTGACTCTGTTTTTGGTCATCACTTTAAAAATATGTTTTTTACCACATAGAGATGAATTTTTTAAAACCAAAGGAGGTTATTTATAATGACATACCAAATCACAATAACCTCTTTCCTTGTTTACACAGGTATCCTATATTGAGAGATATTCAACTTTCTTGGAGACCTATTTCAGAAAATAAAATTTTCCAATTTAATTTCCTGTTTAATCATTATTTTCAAAACAAGTTTTTGACCAAATAAAGATGAATTTTTGAAAACCAAAGGAGATTTTTTCTAAGGACATACCAAATAATAATAAATGTCTTCAGTATTTACACAGGTATCATATAGTGGGATATATTCAACTTTCTTGGAGGCCCAGCTCAGAAAATCAAATTCTCCAATTTAATTTCCTGTTTTAGTCATTATGTTGTGGCACATATTGAAAGAACATGGGAATCAATTTCAAAAAATTGAGAGAGGTGTATCTGAATAATAAATTTATCTACAAAAACATCTCATAGTTTTGTAAAATGTGTTATGGGTAAAAAGTTATAGCCCCATATTTGACCCATATTTGTCAGTTGCACTTCTATCACAGTTGTTGTGCTTTTGCACAATTTGTTTTAAAATCAATTGTGAAGGGTTTATATGGATATTTTTTCTTGTATTAGTGACTCCAGAGTGTATAGTACGTATTCATATTTCCATTCATAATTTTTTCATTAAATAAATCATCGAGGAAGGACTCCAAAACTTGTTTCTCTTCTATTATAATTTGTTGCCACCTCCATGCTATCCTATGATTGTTTCAAAGTTATTTCCATTGTTTTGGATGAAACTATCATGTCATGTTGTAGCTTCTTCTTATGAATGGATTCATGATCTCATTCCCATGCTTAAATCTCTGCATATAACCTATATGTAATGAAAAATACTAAATGCTATTGAGTATACCTACCTAGCCCCATTCTATATTTCCAACTCATCTTTTGGAAACTCTCGCCTAGCTCCCTAGACCTAGATTCTCATCAAGAAAAATCTAAATAAAAACCATACTCAACTAAATACCCAGCCTAACACAGAGCCACTTAATCGTGTTCCTCTATTCATAGGTGCATAACATAGATTTGTAGTGAGTTTAACAATGTGTTATTGATTTGTAATTGTCACAAAGAACCAATTAAGTATACAAATTCTTCTATAGCATAAACATAAAAATGCACAATAATATCATAACACACACAATGATGTCAACAATATATAATTTAGCATAACAATACAAACAAATACTTATATAATATCCAAGACATTGTAAAAAGACAGTATGATAGAATTCTGACAGAAATCCTACTTCCTCTTCTCATGGGTTTTTGTATATAAATGGGTGGTGATTTGCATTTTTTTAGTGCAGGAACCTCCCCCCTGATTGAATATATGGCATGTCCTCATGCCATGAATTAGAAATAAGTATTTACTTCTTTGAGAGGGTGGTTAGATTAGCTCCTCTTTTATCCACTTTTTGGAGTATCCCTTAGCTCCAGAGATATTCTAAAATTTAGGTTTGAAAACCCTATTATAGATTTCTCTTGGAAACTAGTGGTGTTTAAAACAATGGTCTCCAACTCTTGGGAGCTTTGTGGCTGAGGCAATTGATTCTTCAGAGACCACAAATACAGTGAATAGGAGGAGAGGCAAGATAAGAGTGTTCCATTATTATTTGTTTTTCCATCGTGCTCACAGAATCTATTCCTCTATCTCACATTTTATAAGGCATGTAATCATAAATCTGTAATGAATAATCTATAATAAAAATAATCTAGTTAAGTGTTATGTTAAGGAGATGTAAAACAGTTTATAACACACATGGAGTTAGCATTTCGAAAATAAAATGACTCTTGATGTAATAGCCTATATGATGAAAACAATACACATAAATTTTTACAAAGATTTACTTCTTCTAGGCAATGTTATCATTTTTCAACTCATGAAACCCTACCCCAGACCTAAGTATTGTGACACCTCACAATAAAAAATATAGGAAACCAGTCACTTCTCCCAATAGCTGAAGATTTACAGCTTGTTAAGTGTAGAGATAAATTTCACAGATTGATCTGACGAGACAGTTAAAGGATGGCCCAACCTATAGGATAAGAGATCCTATATATAGATAAGAAGAGGTAGGAAAGAGAGTTTCAAGATCGTATTAGAGTTAGTTCCCAATGGAATTTTATGGATTTCATTAACCTTAGCTTAAACATAAATACTTCTTTTCATTTTTTTTCTGCAAGTAATGTCGTACATCAATACAAGTTTAAATTTATTATTTATTTTTATGAGATTACCATCCTCGCTAGGTAGAATGCCTCGCTGCCAGCAAGCATGTTCAATACTGCGAAGGGTTTTCCTATTCATACCACAAGATGGTACCTACTTGCAACAAACCTATTCAATATGCCGACGGGTTAGCCTCTTACACCCTCAGAGACTGGCCCTCCATCTTTTAAGATTTTAGTATAAGATTGCTTTATGCAAGAATATGGGGGGACAGATCTGAAAACAAGTTTTTCTTTCTTTTTTCAATTGGGGTTGTATTTATATTAGAGGATGAATTTCCGTTATATTACTTAGTGATTGTCCCGATGTAAGGGGGTACTTAAGCAGACGTGGCCTATCTAAAGATATGATATAATCAAGCTACTTAGTGTGTAGTGGGTGGTACCATTGAGAAAGAATAGAAAGGTATCTCTAGGCCCAAATCATTTTTTTATTTTGTAATTATTGTGATGTTTCCATGACTGACTGCTAATCATACCTCATTGTTACTCTTTAGTAAAGATACTTTACTTACATACTCAGGTTTCTTGGGAAAATTGTACAAGAGACCTCTAATATTGATGGTTACAGTATCACTTCCTTATATAGTGGTGAAGATTTTCAAGAGAAACTTATTTTTAAAATTCTTTTAGAACAAGAAGATGGAAATATTTGCAAAAACATGGCTAAATACAACAAGTCATTATTCATTTGATTCTTAGTAGACAAAAAGGTCCAAATGTAACAATGTTTTCAAAGAAAATCCTTCTTTTATATTTCCTTGGAATTGTCTACCCTTGGTGATATAAAGACCTATAGAAATCTCTAAAACTGTTTGCAAAAATCACACTCTAAAATATAATAAACTAAGGAGATCAATGAGATCAAGTCATAGGAACATGTATCTCATACTTATTTTATTAAAAGAAAATCTAAAATGAGCTTGCATTAGACTTTAAGCTAAACTAACAACATGCATCTTTTATTTACTATCCTACCCTACCTAAAAAGAAAGGGAAAATATTTATTTAGGTGTAAGAACTCTTCCAATGTAACCATGTGAAAAGAAAGGTAGGAAACATACTCATATCCATATATGAAAAAGTTACCGCAGTGATTACCTGGATATGAAGAACCAACCAACCTACTTGTTTTGGAATCAGAAGGTGTTGAAGAAGAGAATAATTTTGTGGTCTGATGACCTCTTGAAACCAAATTTCAATGTAATCTTGATGTTTATCAATAGTAATTGATATGATCTCCTTCATCATGCTATGCAAATACTCTTCTTTTGGATGATTTATTTATGAAGTACATAAAGGATCTGTCGAGATGGATGTTGAGAACTCCTCAATCTCATGTCTTAGTGATTTCTCTCTACAAGAGGTAGTCCATAAGTTTTCAGCTTCCTTCATATTTTTGCAAGACAGATCATTTTGTAGCCCATAGGACCTTGATTCTTTTAATATTTTTGGAGAGGTAGATACACTTTTGGCTGCTACCAAAATATGTTCTTCTTGAAAAGAAGAAATATCGATTGCTGCTAGAATTTGAGAAATTTCTTCCAAGCTAATGGTCATTTTCGAATTCATTCCCTAGTGGTGTGTAAGGAAACACAGTGGTCTTGCCTCATGTCCCACTATTACTGATCTTTTGACTTTTTTTCTATAGTGCTCCTTGCGTTAGTCTCTTCATAGACTACTTTATCTCTTTGAGTTGAGCTAGCTCCTATTTTTAGGTATCAGTCTACAGAGATTATGAGTGCATCTTTCCTTCCCCCAAAAATGTTGGAAGGAACCTTGTTTGAAAGGTTTGATTTAGATTTAATGTATCTACCTTTTGGATCTCTAGGTCTATTCATGAAAGAAAGAAAGAACAAAATAAAAAGCTACCATTGGTTTCTAGTCCTATTCATGAAAGTAAACAAAATCAAAAAGAAAAACTACCATTACGTTTTGGGGAGCCTGCAATAGCATATTCATAGGTTCTTACCTCTCGTCTTAAACTCCAACCGTCACCAATATAATGCTAAGGTATAGGAATGATCTATTTCCTAACTACTTCTTACCTTGAGAAAACGCCCCCGCAACGATGCCAAAAAATGATGGGTGTTGTATATGCACTAAAAGCACACTAAAAACCCTCAATTAAATTGTCAACCGGGGGTAAGTAAACTTAGAGTTGTAGAAAAATATATTCCAAAGGTAGAAGGGCTGATAGTAGTATATTCTAACTAAGGAAGGTAGCTGTATAAGGCTAATCTATTCAAGAAAATCTATCTAATGAGAAAACCCTACTAAGAAACTTGAAACTATGTAACCTAAGTAATTTTGGACGAAGGATTGATGGATAGTTCTGAGAAAAACAAGTGAAAACCCTATTTAAAGCAAACTAGCTCATAACAATAAGAAAAAACAACTATTAAGCATAAGAATAAGAAAATATAAAAAGTAACTATTAACCATAACAATAAGCAGATAACAAAATCAAACTACTTCAACTTGCCTACCTAAATTCAATGAGCAATTACCCTATGAAAGCAAGTAAATAAGAAAGCAACTATACCATCAAAGCAAGAATAGACAAGTAAGAAATTTAACCTATTAAAGAAAGTAAACAACTAACTAGCCTAAGATAACTTCTACTGCAAGTAAACTAATTAAAACTATTGATTAAAAAACTATCTAACCTAAGAGGCAAGTGAACTATATTCTTAATTCAAACTTCAAAACTATTTCTAATTCATAAAAGGAAATCTATTTAATTGAAAGCAAGAAGGACTAACAACTAACTTTAATCTATGATAAGAAAATTGTTCTTTAACCTATCAAAGAAAAATACTATATATCCTACAACAACAATAAAACTATCTTCTGATCTATGAAAGAAAGAAACTATATCTTATGATCTATGAAAGCAAGAAACTATATGTTAACCTACGATAACTCAAATATATTGTTGGTGGTTGTGTGAATGTTTTCGGTGTCATATAATATCTTGATGGAACTTGAAAACAAAAGATAATTCAAGTGGTATAAGCTCAATATTGATTTCAATAGAAAAGTCAAAGATGTGGATTAAACAATCCAATGAGAACTTAGCCATTACGAAAAAAATCGCCAATTACCCTACATATTCATGGAATTATTACTCATGTATTAACCATCAACAATATAAAGAGATTTTAATTGTACTTCTATGCTATGTAGGAAAAATTCATAAGTAAATGCAATCATTAACTAAGAATTGGAATTGAAATCTAATTCTAAGAAAGAAACTGCATAAAGTCAAACTATGCTATATCTATTTTAACAATTCAAAGTGAAAGAAGGAAAATGCTGAAAAACATAAATTAAAACATGGTTCTAGCATATGGCAATTAAACTAATCAATAAACTAATTAACAACTAGTTAGCAAAATATAAATGACAATTAAATAGGAAATAAAAACTGAAACTAAACCTATCCATCCACTGAAGCCTTGGTTAAAGAAAGCATGAAATAAAACTTTGTTCTACTCTGCTTTAACTTCTATTTTAAATTTCATTTTAAAATCATAAATAAAATACAATCTAACATTTAACTGCACACGAGGTTAGTGTATGAGTTTGCAAACTCGTTCCTAAATACAAAATCAATGCATATTAACAAAAACCTTCATACTAACCTCCAAAAGATAATTAAAAGAGTTAGACTATAACATCAAATTAGATAACAAAGAAATAAATGAACAATTCATGTATAGGAAATAAAAAAAACATATAAGCTATGAAATGAATAAATAACACATAAAACAATTACTAGACTACTCATGGCCCCCCCAGCAAGTCATGGTCACTTCTCAAATTCACACCATGAGCTCAACAAAACGATTTCACCCATAAAACTTGAAGAACACAGTCTTATACAATTCTGGCAATTGAAAAATGGAAAAACAAAGAAAAACGTATTTGTCTCTAACACACTACTCCTTCTACTGCTCCGTAACTATTGCATGAACACCAAGGTGGTATTTATAGGTTTTACAGATCAAGAGGTTGACCATTGGAGGGTCGAACCTCTTATATGAAAAACAAATTACATTAATGGTGCCCTAACAACCGAAATGGAGTGAGCCAATAATCGCCTAGCTCAACAACCCAAACCGAGTTGTCAAGAGTTCAGTAGATGAAGGGAATAAGCACGATCAAAATCTGTGTTCCTGATTCACCCACCACTAGCCGCCAATTCCATAACTGCCAAATCACCCACCATTTTTTTGTAGGACACGGTGTTGGACGTAGTGTCGGATCAACTACCAGATTGAGTGCTAGAAGGAGTACGAGGCTGAGTGCTAGAAGTAGAAACATGATGCGTTTTTTCCTTGTAACACGAAAAAATGTGAATCAGATCATTGGAAGCATAAAAACATGATGAATTATACTTAATATTATCATTAAAGATTAATCATATGAACCTAGTGTAGATCATACCACTTTAGAATAAAATTCTTCAAAAAGCTCCTTCAAAGCATAAGAAACACATATGTACATTTGGAAAAAAGTGTCTAATAATTGTCATATATTGATCATATCTCGGTCCCAACACTATTATTTCACAAATCTTTCATCGTTGACATAGAATTTAGTATGGACATAAATTATGGATTGTATGACAGGGTGTGAATAATTATAGAGGATTACGGTTAGCCTTGATGAGTGCAAGAGCTTCCAGATGGGTGTATTAAACAACATTAGTTGTGTAATAAATCGACACTATGTTAAGAAAACCAATTATTGTGTATTAGATAGCAATTAGTGTGTAATAAATCAACACTATGTTATGATAGTGAATTTACTATGTATTTAATAGCAATAAGTTGTGTATGATTTAGCCTTTGTTGACAACGATTTACCACAGTGATTTTAACTCAACAATATTTATTTACAACAAATTTGTTATGACTAATAGTCAACAGGTGTCGTGATTTTAGACTACAAATTTCAGCAGAGATTCCTTTTAAATACTAGACAAAGTCTCCCATTTATGATAGACAGGGTAACAATTCTTGGCAGTATGATTTACGATGCGTTCTCATCGGATGTCATCTAGACAGCGAGAATTTTGGACAACGTGATTATTGATATCATTGTGTGGGACAACATGTTTACTGATATGTTTTCGCTAGGAAATATTGATATATTTATATTCACATATTGGGAAACGTTATAGATTGACGACAACCACTTATATAATTTAGACAACAGATTGCATTTTAATCGCCAACAGATTTTATATATGATGGAAAACATGTTGTAATTAATATTGTTGATAGTGTTATAACTAGTGATATATGTGGATGTTGTTAATAGTGTTATATAAATAAAATGATATATTGATATATTTAATATCGTTATGTATTGTTAAATTGTTAAATTAGATTTTTGTTTATTGATTAATTAGGACTTGTCAATCTAGATAGCAAGTCGATTGTTTATAAGCAACATAGATCAATAGTGACTTAATTTAACGGATAGTGGATAATTGTTAATCAACGTTTCTTGATGGTGTTCAGTGCCTCACTCAATTCACCTCGTGATAACCTTTTTAACCATAGTAGCTTGGTAAGAATTCAACCTTCTCACTTAGACATCTTGCTTATCAGTTAATGGTTGGGTTGTTGGCAGAGTTAGGTATTAGCTTGTGCTTTTCCTTTCGATTCTTGTCATATTTCATATTGTTGACCTATTTATTGGGGTATGGGTGTAGTATTATTTTTATTATTCGACTCCTAGCGTGTCATATTTATCTTGAGTCCTTGGTTCAGATAGGTTATGTTTCCCTAGGGTTATTTCTACACCTATCATCTGGGGATGACATGATTCCTGCGGAGGGGATCATGGCATGCCCTTTTGGATAGAGGTGATTCATAACTTAGTTGGAGTTTTTGATTCCCATTGTGGGTGTTGTTTGATCGTTGTAAGTTCTTTGTTGTCGCTTGGGTTGTAATGCCTTCATGCATTGGGTTTTGCATGCCATAGAGGTTCTAATGACTAGTCTTCGAGACCGTTGTGTCGAGATTGTGCATGTTTTCCTTATCTTGTAAGCATCATCATGTTGTGTGTCCAGTAGGGAGTCATTCCTATCTTTTGATTTACACATGTTTCACCCAATTGATCATTGTGCTAGTGCATTGAGTCATTTTTTTATGTGGCTTGATCTGTGTGCATGTGTTCGTCGTAAGGTTATGTGGTTCATATGTTGTCGTCGTTGCCTTCTTTCCTAAAAACAAAAATAAAAAAACTCTCTTTTATTCTCTTTTAGTAGTAATGAATGAGGGGTTGTTATAGAGATCTAAGATAATTAATTCCTTGACTCATTTTATTCATCTCATTTTTTTAATGATTTGGATGTTAGTAAGTTTATCAATACTATCATATTTCTCTTTTGCAGGTTGGGATAATGATAGTACACTTAGTGAAAGAAGCATCTTATCCACAAAATGTATTTGAGTTCCATATTTTCCTTCCAAAGGTCCATGCGCACACTCACTTTAGTTACAAACAGTTTTATGTAGACTTTCTAAAACTTTATTTATACTAGTTATTGGGTTCTTGGATCACTGGAAAACTGAAGTTGTAAAATTTTGGTCAGCGGCCTACTGAATATAATAAGTGTATTTTTTGTCAAACATTCTGCAATCTACTCTATCAAATACCTTTTCTATGATAATAGATAAAAATAATGTATTTGGGAGTTTTATTCTTTTCCACCTATACTCAACATATTAGTAGAAATTTCAATACAATCAATTTATACTTTTCATTCTAAACTATTTTGATTTTGTATAGTAAATGAACAACAATCAAAGAAATAATTTATCATGGCCAATAGGCACATATATACAGTTATATATATATATACGCACACTAAGCTATAATACTTTAGATAAACGTCACTACAAGTACTCTTACACAGTGGCAAGACATAAATCTAACATGGCTATACAGTCCACTTAATAAATTGTGATTTATAAGTATAGAAATATAAAACATAACATCAACTATACAACATCAACAATATAACATTGTAACGACCTCCACGTTACGACAACAACACTGAGAACAGGATCAATTTTTTTTTTATTTTTATTTATTTTTTATTCTTATTTAAGGTGTGTGCACATGTGGAAGTAACAAACACACTTGACTCTATGTCGCCAATCGACAACCAACAATATGCAACCACAAGGTTCAGCACCAAAGGACTGAAAGCACACAACGAGTATCTGCAACAATATACGACCCTAGGCATAAGGCGCACAACAAAAACATTAAGACATACAGGGGTTGCACAGTAAGAACACAGAGGGAAGAAACCGTGGTGTTAGGGTTACTATTCTGCACAGGAAAGTAGGGCGTTTAGTCTTATGTCTTCTTGAAAGAAGATTAGACAGGCTCCTGGCCGACTACTTAGACAAAAACTAGTAATCCAACCTAGAACAAGACGCAACAATGTGAACACCACAAGACGACCCCGACATATCACAGTGACAACAAGTCAGAAATGCCCCTAGACAAAGGCGTACAACTAGCAGCTATAAGCAGGAAACGACACTAGGTGTTAAGTATAGTACAGTCACAGAGGGAAGAATCCAATAGTAGAGTTTACTATTTCTTCACATAAAAGCAGGGTTTTTAGTCTTATGTCTTCTCGAAATAAGATTAGATAGGCGCCTAGCTGACTGCTCAGGCAGAAACTAGTAACCTCCGTCAGGTGTGTCGCAAGAGTGGAACCCTGCCTTTAAAGGGCCAGAGACTCTTGATACAAAACTGGATCCTTTACACAGAAAATACACACAGACCTATATGCTAAGGCTACAGAAGGTGTCTATATCCTGCCCGACACAAGCAGACCAATTGACAATTATTTTACAGCCAATGCAACCGTAGACGAAGAGCGACCACGTCTTCTACAGAAGGCGCAATACAAGGGCTCGGACGACGAACACCCAAGTTCAACATTATCTAAACGAACAACCACCCTAATATACTAACTTGGAGTAAATTATGGTACGTGAATCCAGGTTATTGCACCACATGTTATTACCAATAATTAAAAATTACAATAACTCTGTCATGAAACATAATCCATCTATCATTTATGTCACAACCGGACCATGATTTTACAATTATCATACCTCTTATATGCTACAACCACTAAATTCATAATGACCTTACAAGATAAAATCATTCACTAAGGTCCAATAATAATGTACTAAAAATGACATCATATTTATAGGTAATATCAATGGAAAATACCAACATACATCATAAATTAAAATGGCAATCTAAAATAATAAAATTTAAATGACGAAAGTTAAAAAGGACATTATAGGATATGACCACTATCAATATTTGAAATGACAATAATTAAAAATAACAATTAATTAAGAGGTCACTATATGGAAATAGCATCATGATTATAGGAATCATCACTTGAAAGTACAATATACAGCATAATTTAAAAAGGACAATCTTATAATATAATAAAATGTAAAATGACAATGAAAACCATCCACCTTACTATTCACAAGAAATTAAGATAACCATCAATTAAGATGTCAATATATGAAGTTACTTCATAACTACAGGTGACATCAATTTGAATAACCTCAGGTGGATAATACTTATAACCGTAAACTCCAATATATAAATAACATCATAATTAGGAATAACATCATGTTTTAAATAACAAAATCATCACATCATCTCTAAAAATACTAACCATCAGGTCAATATATAAAATAACCTCTTATATGTAAATGACATCAGATTTCTAAAAATAACAAGATGACACCATAACTGCAACGTAAATAGACAACAACAACGACAGTTAAAATGACCATGTGTAAAATATAACAATATTTAATAAGAACATGGTACCAAATATCCCTATTTTAAAAAGCCAATAATTAATTACCAATGCATTTAAATGACGATATATATATAATAGCATAGTAATTATATATATATTCTGTGTTGTTGGCCTTTAATTAATTCAAGGGCAACAATGATTAAGGCCGTAAGGAAGTAGATTGTTAATCTCAATTTATTAAAATGAAGGGCATTTTGTGTTTTTGGTTTCTATTTTAAAACAACAGGGCGACATAATCCCCTGACTACGTAACCCCAATCCCAGTATCTTAAATGCTACCTCGCGCAATCAGCTCGCCTCAACCAATATAACCATATTGCTTCTTCCAGATTAGATAGCACGAGCAAATGGTGACCAGATCATGCATCACAATGACATAAATTAAACGAATCCCCCAAAATAAATCAGTAACCCGTTTAATCGTTCCATACCCAAAAAGGGGGGAAAACATTTAAAACTCTATGGTATGTGACAGCTGCAACAGGTAAGAGATTTCACAGATCAAAACGTAGACCATTATGAAAGCAACAGTAAAGCATTAAAACGTAGAGTAACAGTGCAAATCGCTCCATACACAGTGGCTAAAAATGCCCAGTAATCAATGCAAAATCGCTCCATACCCAGTGGCTAAAGAATGCCCAGAGATAGCAGTGGCAAAAACGCCCAACATAAGGTACAAAAATGAAATATAACAGTTTCAAAAACGAAATATAACAATTACAGTTTCAGTTATCAATTCGTCCCACCAGGTAATGAATCATTTCATTGAATTTACTGTTGACTCAATTCCCAATCGCCCAACAAGGAACATAGCAGTTCGCTTGATTTACTGTTGATTAAATTACCAAATCGCCCAACAAGGGGAAGGGAAGTTCGCTTGGGTTTACTGTTGTTTAAAATACAAATGCTCACTGTGTAAAATACAAACTCTCACTGTTTAAGGATACAAACTCCCAAACTTTGTTAAAAATACAACGCCAAATAGATGAATCGCTCACAGTGTAAAAATACAAATGCCCACTATGTAAAAATACAACGCTCGCGGTGTAAACATGCAGCGCTCACTGTGTAAAATAAAAACGCCCAAAACAAGATGAAAAACGTAGATCATAACTGTCCCACTTATACAGAGGTAAAAACACCCAAAAACAAAAGGAAAACGCAGCTCATTAAACCCCTTTAAAACGTCGACCAAAATGCCCAAGGACCTGCATTCTTCTCATGGCCAGAATGCAGTGATAACAGTCTCAGACAATTGCCAGAACCATCTCACAATAACATAGCTGAAACAAATTTGCCGAATATAAAAATGCCAGAGCAATCTCACAATATCAGCATCAATAACATAAATTTGCCCAAATTTGCCAGAAAAACCTCACAATAACATTGCTGAAACGAAATTTGCCGAATATAAAAATGCCAAAACAATCTCACAATATCAGCATCAATAACATTAAATTTTCCGAAAGTAAAAATGCCTTCTACTTCACCAATTAAAATCATACCGTTGCCTTACTCCCGCGTCGAAAGATGTCCCGTGCTTCGTGCCACATCCCGCGCTCAGTGCTGCGTCCCACGCTCCATGCCGCGTCCCGCTCGCCAACCATAGAAGGCTCACCGGTACCTCCCAGCCAAACGCTAGGGGTACTATGCTTCCCCCTTAGCCCCCCGAGCCGCAAAGGGGCCACACAAGATCCAAAGATAAGACTAGCTTCTCAACTCGCCTCCAAGGTGGAGCTACCACTCCAATACAACTGAGATAAACCCAACTCCTCACAAGCAATCTATCAAGCCTCAATCCGACAGCATAACGTTACGCTAACCGTTCATCCCTTCTTCCTCCAATTTCCCCTTCTCTTATAGAAATTTCAGACCCAACTACTTTTCTAAATCATTATTAATTTAATTTTTTATGACAATCCTCTAAAATTCCCTGCAGTCCAAGTGTCACTCATCCCTATGGTTCTCCAAAAATTAATTTCTTTTTAATAATTAAAAGACTCAATTCCCTCACCCCCCAAAAAATCGCTCCTTAAATTACTCCTAGGGTTCC
>JZKD02S1967554.1:429245-441074 GCA_000966675.3 Picea glauca | reverse complement strand
ATAAGGCCCCCGCCTTATTGCGTGCCCCTTAGAATCATCATGAGCGACTGTCGCAGTCTGCCCTCATGGCATCGTGGATCCTCTCGAACTAGGTAATTGTTAACCTACAGTTCGACCCACGGTGGGAGTGATAGTAGGCTGTGGCAGGGCTGTTGTCCACACCTCTCCCTCATCCTCTCTGGAAATCATGTGTGGCCCCTTTACTCCATATGTGATTCTTGGTCGGCAAGCTATTGTCAGCCTGCATCATCAACCATCATGTCAGATCATGTCAACTACATATCATAAAATCAATAGCATATCATAAAAACAAAACAGTATCATCGTAAATGAAAGAACCCAAATAGTCCACTCCCTGACTCAATCCAGAGTCCAAGGGAGTTCCACCGATGCCTCTACATCCTCAAGGTCCGAAACCCTGGACACTCAATGAAACTGAGTCAGCAGCACCTGTCTACATAAAAGTAGTAAAAACATCCTGTCATATAACTTAACGCATCATAATGAAGGAAAACGTTTTATCATCATAAAAATATAGATAACTTGCGAGCAAGTGTCCTCAAAGAATAAGTTTAGTAAGTGCGCCAGAGCGGGATGTTACAAACATCAACAATTCAAGTACATAGTTGAGATACATATTTGAATATTGATGCTCAGAAAAAAATGGAACAACCACGTTCCACCCAACCATAGAACAAAATATCCAAGATCACTTGTCATGATCACCCCCTAGCTTGACCATGACTCCATAGGGGAAAACTAAATGACACCTCTTAGCCGTTGTAACCTTCAACAATTCAGAAAATGTTTTGCCTCACACCAAATGTGCTCATAACAGAAAAATTGTTCTCAATCCCCAACATACTAAGCAACGTCATGCCTCCTAGATATGTTGTATTTATCTCATTCCTGGGACTTCCCATTCCTTTCCCTTATTGGGGAAATTCACAGCTTTATAAATCCATGATTTTTAGTGTCTTCTAGTGATAGAACTCAACTTCTTCCACTTGTAAAAATTAGCTTTGAGTTAACTCAAACCTATTCCCCACTCATGGATTCATAGTCATCTATTTTTAACCTGGTTGTTCCATTTGTCTTCAAGAATTTAATTTATTAAAATAATTTGTCTCATACATGTGTCCATAAAAAGAGGACAGTTGGGAAAATCAAACCTTTTTCAAAAAATCATAAAATAATAATTACAAAATCCAAAATTCTAAATTATGATTTTCTATAAATGAAAATTTATTTCCAAACACAAATTTTCACAAATGGAAATTTATTTCTAATTCCAATTTGGAATTTATTTTATAATAATTTGAGGATATTACATCCTCTGCCCCTTAAGTAAAACAATGTCCTCAGTGTTCAATCATCTATTGGAATATAATTGGATAACATTTCATCACATCTTCTTCCAATTCCCAAGTGGTCCCCTCAGGACTAAAGTGCTTCCATTACACTTTTACCTGGACGATGGCTCTGTTCCAATGTATTATTTCTTTCCTATCGAGAGTGCATAGAGGTTCCTCTTGGAAATCACCTTCGTGCTCCACATGTACCATGTTCCAATCAATCATGTGAGTAGGATCATGAATATCTCTTTTCAGTAATGAAACATGAAAAACATTATGAACTTTTAAATTTGGAGGAAATGTCAGTTGATACGCCATGGATCTCACTCGAGTTAAAATATCGAAAAGGCCACAAAATATTGGTGCCAACTTGGAACAATTTCCTAGATTTAGAGATATTCTTCGTTATTTTACTTTTAGATATACATTTTCCCTGATTTTTAATTCACAATGTCTCATTTTTAGATATGCATATATTTTTTGTCGATATTTTGCCTCTTACAAGTTCTGTTGTACCCTTTTTACCATTCTCTCCATTTCTTGGAGCATTTCCGGTCCCACCATAATCCTATCAAATGGATTATCCCAACTGATCAAGGTTGTGCATTTCCTTCCATCAAATACTTTGAAGGGACTCATCATAGTTGATGCATGGAAACCATTATTGTAAGAGAACTCAACTAAGTGCAAATAGTCCTCCCAGTTAGTTGGTTTTGTTCTTACGTACATTTACAACATGTCTTCAATAATTTGGTTTTTTCATTCTGTTTTCCAATCGGTTTGTGGATGGTAACATGTGATGAAACTCAAATTAGTACCCAAACCTATAAAAAATTATTTCCAAATATTGGATGTAAATTTCACATCTCTATCAAAAATCACCATCTTAGGAATTCCATGCAATCTAAAAATTTCTTTCATAAAAATATCAACGATGTTAATCGCTTTATAAGTGGATTTCATACGCATAAAATGTGTAGAATTACATAGATTATCAATTATTAGCATAGTCAAGTCAATTTATTTTTGAATCTTAGGAAAACCTATGTTGAATTCCATCGAAATAATTTCGCATTTCCTCAAAATTTAGAAAAATAAATTCCAAGTTGAATTTAGAAATAAATTTCCGTTTTTGGAAATTCGGATTTGGAAATAAATTTATATTTATGGAAAATACGAATTTAGAATTTTGGATTATGTAATTAATTACTTGTTGATTGCTGGAAAAATATTTGACTTGCCCAAGTGCCCTCTTTTATTTCACACATGTATGAGACAAAGTTTTAATAAATTAGATGTTAGAAAACAAATGAAACAACCAAGTTAAAAATAGATGACCATGAATCCATGAGTGGGGAGGACGTTTGAGTTAACTCAGAGTTGATTTTTAAAGTGGAAGAAGTTTAATTTGACCACTAGTAGTCCCTAAAAATCAGGGATTTGTAACATTGTGAATTTCCCCAAGGAGGGAAAGGAATGGGAAGACCTAGGCACAAGAATATATACAACATATGTGGGAGGAATGACACTTCTTAGTATGTAGGGGGGGGGGAGGAATTGAGATTTTTTTGCTGTTATGAGCACCTGTGTTGTGAGGAAAAACACTTTATGATCTATTGATGGTGACAATAGCTAAGGAGGATAATTCAATTTTCCTTTACGGACTCATGGTCAAGCTAGGGGATGATCATGGTTGTTTTGTTCTATGGTTTGGTGGAAAGTGGTTGTTCCATTTGTTTACCAGCATCAAATTTTTCAGATATGTATCTCAGTTGTGTATTCAAATTGTTGATTTTATAGTAATGATGTTTTATTTTTGATTTTATGTAATTGATTCCATATCTCATATTATTATATTTAGAGACAAACAAATTATATTGAAAATAACTCTATAGCCATATTAGTCGATATGGGTTGCCACTGTGTAAAATAGATGAAGTGGTATGTTATTGAAAGTTTAGTTTATATATATATATATAAGGGTAAACGAATTCCATTATATATCTGCTATTATGGTGAGTAAAATAATAGCAGTCCCAATACATGCTTTATCAATTTATAAATCTTATACAATAGAGCACATGTCACTCGAGAAAAAATAGATATACAATTTTATTACCTTCAACAATTCAAATATCAAATGTTATATTTTGATTTCCTTAAACACAATAAATCCATAGCTAGCTTAAACATAAATTTAAAGGACTAGATAAAACTATCCGCGAATACTCACAAGGACTGGTGGAAGAAGATGGAACTCAAATACCTTTTGTGGATAGGCCACAAATTTCTCCAAGTGAATTGGATATTATACTAACCTGTAGTAGACATAAAAATGAATCACTCATTTACTAATGTGAGAAATTATTAAAATGAAACAAATAAAAGAATTGAGTATACTTGGATTTTGATTTCTTATAGGAGCATCCTCTCTACCTTGAGAAGCCATCAATCTAAGACCAGGAAGGGGAGTGGCTGCGTTTTTCATGAGATGGGTTCCATCACAAGCCATCATTATTGACATATATGATAAAATTATTTTAATCGTGGAAGTAAAATAATAAACAAAAACTCTAAATTAATGTTCTGAAAATTAATACCTTGTAAGATTATAAAATTACAAAGAGAAGATATAATACATACCGTATACAAGAAAATGGATTTAACAATTGCATAAGTATTACTTCAAACAATTTTGAAGGAGAAACCCCATACAAAGAGCCAAGGAATACTGTAGTGAGGTTGGCAACATAAAAAAAGATTGACATTCATAATACACATTGAGTTATTTTGAGAAGAACGATGCTTACGACATGTTTGAAATGAATAATAATTTAGAATAAGATGTGATTCTGAGTAAAATTTAAATTCAAATTACACAGAGCATATTAAAAGAAAGTCCCTATGAGTTTTGGCCTCAGCCTTAACAAGATATGACAATGCATCTAAGTATCAGACCTAGTCTGTGATGAATCGAGGAATCATAATTTTTAAACCAACAAGGATATTTATGTTTCACTCGGTAGATTTGAAAAAATAATGAACAACATAGAACACTATCGAATGGGCATAGGTATTCTTACATATGAAAAGCGTTGATATAAAGAATACTAGAAAGAATCATAGCAACCTCTAGAAAGAATCATAAAGAGACTGGTAGCCACTAGAAATAATCATAGCAACCTTGAGCCAGATGTCAATTGAATCCAAGGAGAAAGCCTCTAATACAGAGGAGTATTGAAGTGAAACGTATAAGGGAAAATTATCATACAACCTTGACTCTCTCTACAAAGGAAAGCATGAAGTATGCGACAACAAAAATTGCAAAAACAAAAACATCTTCTTCTCGGTTGTGGGTACCCTACGGACAACCCCTTCATCACTGTAATAAATTCAACAACAATGTAAATTGCATAGGAAAGTGAGACATTAATAATGCACTGCACAAAGAACCTTCAACACAAAATACACGGTATACAAAACGTGGTATAAAAGAATGCATTGTACAAAGAACACTTCAACAACATGATACATTACATATGAAAAGAATTGATATAAAGAACACATGGTACATATATCTTTTGAATACAAATAACACATTACACAAAAAATTGTTGGGAAAATAACATTGCACATAAAATGTTTTCCTTCAAAGCCTAAATAATAGCATTGCATCAAAATAGTTGGGCATTAAGAACATGGTACATAGGGAAACTGGGCTTAGTGTGCATAGAGTCAAGAGAAAAAACTTGAAATAGTGGCCACCACGTATGTGGAAGACTTGACTAAATTCCCCTTTTCTACCATTTTATATAGAGCCGAGATAAAAACTTGAAGCAATGGCCACCACACCTATGAAAAAACCGGCTAAATGCCCCATGAATACCATGTTACCACATAGCCGAATAACGCTACCATAATAGGAGAAAAAACACAGAGTAAAAAAAATCAAGGGAATAACTATGAGGATAAATGGCACTTGGTGCCTCTCGATAGTGGAGAAGAATGAAGAGTATGCCACCCTCACCATGCCATGTGAATCCATCCTAAGTGGAAAGCCCATAGTGGGGATTTCCTGCAATGTCAAGCATGGAGAGTAATGGTGGCCTAACAAAATTAATTGATTGGTGGCCTCACAACATTAATGGATACAACCTAGTTTAAATTACATAGAATAGGTTCAAACCGTCCCGGTAACTACCACCTTTACTTCTTTACGAATTCCATAAAGGCCACATATATGTGTAATGCAGATCAATGGTATATGTAATACGGTCATGACTACATTGTTTGGATTATCATAAGTTTTATTTTAACATGGTATATTTCTATGGAACATCACAACCCCTAGCATGTAGGTCCTAGACTTAGAGGATCATGACCCCTAGGTTTCACCCTATGTTCGCTAGTAGTTAAATCTTGAGATTAGAAAGTGTATCATCTACATAGTTTGAAATTATAGTTTCTTTCTTTTATAAAATGGGTCACATGAATTATACCTAGGCTATGGACCTTGACAAGCCTAGCCATGAACACTCCCATTGTTGTAATTTTAATTCTATTAGCGATGCTACGACAGAGAATTACAATAAATGATGTGTTGATCTTAAACCTTTTACAACCTTCTTAGGATGAGTAATGATAGAGGGATATAAATTTTAGGTATTCAATTATTGGATTAAGATATATATATATATTGTAATGTACCCCAAATTTCCCAAATAATAAAAATAATTTTTAGGGGACATTAAAGCTCCTTGACTCTTCGACGTTTGATCAAAACATATATTTATTCCTTTATTATATGCAGAGTAAATTTATCGTCACCATTGTATTATAATCATACATTTATTTTTAATTAAGACAATTGTGACCAAGGCTGTCATAGTGCTTAGAATAACTACCATGTTTATGTTAAATCATGCTATCCAAAAACATAGTGCATAATAAACTATAGTCTATAAACTATGATATAGTCCATCCATATGGACAACATGTTGTAATTAATATTATTGATAGTATTATAACTAGTGATATATGTGGATGTTGTCAATAGTGTTATATTAATAACATTATATATTGATGTAGTTAATATCATTATGTACTGTTAAATTGTTAAATTAGATTTGTGTTTATTTATTAATTAGGACTTGTCATTCTAGATAGAAAGTCAATTGTTTATAAGAAGCATAGTTCAATAGTCACTTAATTTAATGGATAGTGGATAATTGTTAATCAGTGTTTCTTGATGTTGCTCAGTGCGTGACTCAATTCACCTCGTGATAACCTTTTTAACCATAGTATCTTGGTAACAGTTCAACCTTCGCACTTAGACATCTTTATTATCAGTTAATGGTTGGGTTGTTGGTGAAGTCTGTTATTAGCTTGTGCTTTTCCTTTTTATTTTCTTCATCTTGTGTCTTATCGACCTATTACTTGGGGTATGGGTGTAGTCTTCTTGTTTGTATTTGGATCCTAGCGTGTCAGCTTTGTCTTGAGTCCTTGGTTCAGATAGGTTATGTTGTGCCAGGGTTATTGCAACACCTATCACCTAGGGAATACATGATTCCTGAGGAGGGGATCATGGCGTGCCCTATTGGTTAGAGGCGATTGATAACTTGGCTGGAGTTTGTGCTTCCCATTGTGGGTGTTGTTTGATCGTTGTAAGTTTGTTGTTTTCGCTTAGGTTGTAATGCCTTCATGCATTGGGTTTTGCGTACCATAGAGGTTCTAGTAACTAGTCGTCAAGACAGTTGTGTCGAGATTGTTGATTTTTTCCTTATCTTGTAAGCGTCATCGTGTTGTGTGTCTAGCAGGGAGTTGTTCATTTCTTTTGATTTACGCATGGTTCGCCCAATTTATCATTGTGATAGTGCATTGATTCATTGTTGTCTGTGGCCTAATATGTGTGCGTGTTTTTGTCGTCAGGTTGTGTGGTTCATCTACTTTTGTTGTTCCCTTCCTGCCTAAAAACAAAAAAAAAATATCTCTCTTTTCTTCACTTTTGGTTGTAACATCTTAGCGGTCGTTAGATATGGTATCATAGATAGGTTAGACCTACAACTTGAGAACATTACATATTTCATTGTTATGATATTTGATTATAATGTTGCTAATTATGTTGACTTGTATTTGTGCCGATAATCATGGTTAGAGGACACCATAGAGGAAGACAACGGGGTTCTAGGGAAAGAGGCACGATGCCTTTAGTATCATCCATGCCTGAGGGGTTTAACCCCCATGGAGATGAACATGTTGTTGGGAAAGAGAAGATAATGGTGGGTGATGTGGATGGGTTGATGAGGTATTTTCAGCGGATGTCCGAGGCATTGAACAACCATTTGGACAGAGATGAGGCCAGGGTGTTGGCACCCCCTGAGAGTCCATTGCATGCTCCGATTGGCACTGGTAGCATTCACCACGAACTTCAAAAGGTCTAATTTCCTCAGTTCTTTGGTGCCCTATATGGCACAGTTGTTGAGGCATGGTTGGAGAATATGGTGATGTGATTTTCACTTCACGACTATACCTCTAACATGAAGTTCTGTATGGAAGTCTTTCAACTGAAGGGGAGCTCTCTTCTATGGTGGAAGACACTCTTTCCATAATTAAACATGGTTGTAGAATATGTTTCATGGGAACTCTTTGAGGAATGGTTCTGAGAGAGCTACCTATTAGAGGAATTCATTGAGCATCAACTCAACGAGTTCAATGCCTTACGACAAGGTAGTCGTACGGTGCCTAAGTACGAGGCCCATTTTATGGAGTTTCTTCAATATGCTCTACACCTTAATACTAAGAAAATTAAGGTCAAAAGGTTCTTATTTGGCCTTAATGTCAACATACGTAAAAGGGTTAGAATTCTAATGCGAAGACATTGCATGATGTCATCCAGAAGGCCCTCATAGAAGAGGAGGAGTGTTTCAATGGGGTTTAGAGTAGGAATCCAATGAGATGAGCAGGGCAAGTGTCATCTAGTGCACAACAACATCAGACACCAAGAAAAAATATGCCTAAATATCATGGCTTCCATAGAGGATCCACTTTCACTACACCTCGATGACCAATGCCTCAACAACATACTCCTTACCTGGGACCACAATATCATCAACAACGTCGACTGGAAGAATAGTAGTTTAGTCCTGTTCAGTACAACAAACTAGGATTCTAGGCCAGTGGGCCATTAGCTTTTACTTCAGGTACCAGGAGTATTGGATTGAAGAAAGGGTGTTGGACTTGTGGGGATCCACACTACTAGTGCGACTACCAAGTGGAGAGGAATAGAGCATCTGGATCAGTCTAACCCACTACCATTGGGGATTTGGACAAAGACCATTGGATTCATGCAATGGTGAATAACCGCAAAGCAGAGCATGAGTCGACTATGCTCGAGACGTCAAGTATCGGATGAGGGGGCACTCACGGCTGATCCGATCCACATCCTATACCATCGTATTTAACATCTATGGTGTCAAAAAGTAGATCATGTCAAGGTCTAGTGGGACAACTATAGTTCTCACTCAGGAACCTCGGAGGACGCATATGATATGCACCAACAATTTCCATTTCTGTTTGATAGATAGACTTATGACACTTTGATACACATTATTTTGGTACTTATATACTTTGAAACTTCGGGAAAAAATTTAGACAAAGAGGGGGTGTATATAACATCCCGCTCTCGCCCGCACTAAGTGCACTTATTCTTTGAGGACACTTGCTTGCAAGTGATCCAGATTATTATATTATTGGGCATTTGATTACGATTATGAGGCATTATGGATATGATGACCTATTATTTTTCTCTATTGATTTAGACAGGTGCTATTGACTCGATTCTCTTGAGTTTGCAAGATTTTGGACCTCGAAGATGTAGAGGGATCAATGAAACCCTTGGACTATGGATCGAGTCAGGGAGTCGACTATTGGGGTTTGATTGTTGTATATATGACATATGTCCATCTAATTAGATGTTATGATTATGGATTTTACTCCTGGCATGATTCGTTGATGATGTAGGTTGATGATATCTTGTCGACCAAATTCACATGTGGAGTAAAGGGGTCATGCAAAACTACCAGAGACATTGAGGGAGAGGTGTAGACAACATCCTTGCCACACCCTAGCACTTCCACCGTGACTCGAACTGTAGTTTAATAATTACCTAGTTCGAGAAGACCCATGAGGTCATGAGGGCATGCTGCAATAGTCACACCTGATCATTCTAAGGGATGCACAATAAAGTAGGGGCCTTATTTCTTGGAGGACCTTAGACTCCCACAATATCACCTCACAGAGTATTGACTCTAGAGGTTTTTGATGTCTACCAGGTCAGTCAAGAGGAGAGTGGCACCCTTGGAGCACGTAGTGAGTCCTGAAGGACACGTTGTTGACAAAAATCGGAATGAGGTGAGTGGCATCCTTGGAGCACATAGTGCGTCCTCAAGGGCACGTCGCATAAGGGAAATAGAACGAGGCGAGTAGCACCCTTGGAGATTCTAGTGTGCCCTGAATGACACATCGCATTGTTAACTAAAAAGTGAATAAGCCTAGATGGCCTTAGAACGAATTATGTGATAAGAAATATTTAAAAACAATTTCCCTAATAAAATGTTGCCGAACCTAAAACAATAAAATCTAGGTCTAAGTGATACTTGTGGAAAATAATAATAATAATAATAATCATCAAACATGTGATAAAACGGGGTAAGAAATTTGATTAAATTATTAAAATCAAATTATTTAGAGGGATTAAAATTAAAAAAAAAAAAAGAAAAAGTAAATTGATTGTTTGTTAAATTTGCTAATTAGAATTTTTAACTAAAAAGAAAATGGGGAAAAAGGGAAAAGTCTACACTTGCTAATTTGAGTTTTAGATAAAAAGGGAAAGAGGAAAATTTAAAAGAATTAGGAAACTAAGGGAAAAGGGGGGAAACATAAAGAGAACAAGAAACATAAGGAAAAAGTAGAATGACTAACTTAGCAAAGAATCTTTCCTTTAATAACTTTTTAAATTGAACTCCACTAGTAAATTATTAAGGGGTTAAGTCATTAAATTGTGTAACGGAATATGGGAAAACCTAGGAGTGACTATAGGAATGATTTTAGGTGGGTGAGGGAAATAAGAGTAATAAAATAATTAATGAAATTAATGTATGGTGCAAAGAAGGGGATGGGTGACGTGTGTGGGGGAGAATTTTTCTGAATAAAATTATTGGAGAATAAATGAAATGGGAATTTGGGAAAGAAATCACTTAGAAATTCTATATAAAGGATGGGGGAGGAGGAGGATCGATCTTTTCCTTTATGCGTAATGTTATGCTACATAATTTTTGACTTGACTGACTTATTTTGTGGGAGTTGGGATACCCAACTCGGTGGGGAGTGGTAGCTCGACCTTCAAGGTGAGTTGGGAGCTACTTGTTCTCTGGTTAAGTGTGTGTGGCCCCTTTGTGGCTCGGGGGACTAAGGGGGGAAGAAGAGTGTCCCTAGAATTGGGTGGGAAGTACCGGTGAAGTCTCATCGGTCGGGAAGCCGGAGCAGGACACAGCGAGTGGGAAAATGACTCAAAGTTGTCACCTTGGGATACAATACGCATGATTTTATTTTGAATGGTAGATTAATATTGATTTTGCACCTTCATTTTTGTACTTTAAATTGGGTAAAGAAAGTTTTTTACTTATAAATTTAATCGAGAACCTAAATTCACCATAGCCTTATGCTCACAGCTTGAATTGATTCCCTTGGTAATCGATCCCAGAATGTTGTGACTGTCCTGCTGGTTTTATTGATTTATTGTGAAGTGTTGTGATTATAATTCGACCTCATCCCTAGATCATCAATCCACGCCTGAGTAGTCAGACATGAGCCAGATTGAGGGTCATCACTTTCGTTTTAATAGACCTATAAATTCTAATGTCCTTCTTTTCTGTGTGTAGATGATGAGCAAAGGATGTTTTTGCCCAACTGTTTACCCCTTCTTATCTCCATGTTTGATCTCCACCTTTGCAATGGTATCTACATGTTATATCACCTTTACGTCCTAAATGTTCTTGGCGTCTGGAAACTGTGTTTAGTAATCTTTCCATTTCCACCCTTACATACCTAGATTTCAACCCACTCTTCTTGGCATCTTACACTCAGCAAATTGTATTCATGGCTGGCACCACAACTCCTTCATTTACTCTACGTTGTAATACATTCCTCGCAACTTAACTCTACATTTTATTTTTTTTGATGGAAAATTTTATTTGCATTTCAATACCCTCATCCAAGAATGTTTTTTCAACTTTGCTTTTTTAATTTATTCCTAGATAATTTAACTCTGCATTTAATGCACACCCTAGCGAATACACTATGCATTTTTACGCCGAAAGGCGTATACCTATTGACAATGGGCAGAATTAATCACCTTTTAATCATAAATTTCAATCTTACGGTTCGTAATTGAAGATGCTGGCATATTCTTCGTCGT
>JZKD02S1967554.1:379324-404476 GCA_000966675.3 Picea glauca | reverse complement strand
GGACAGGTGGCGCAGATCCAGAGTATCGGACTTTCGGCCCTCGGGGTTTCCAAAAGCGAGGAGGATTGGAGTCGTGAACCCGCGAGTCGCGAGGTCCCGACGGGACGTGGCAGTGTGGGACCCGGACGCCAGCGGGAGCCGCGTGGAAGTTATCGGCACATCGGGGTTCGGGGTTTCGAAAGGTAAGTACCTCCCTGCCTCTCACCCACCGATATCCCGACTGTAAAATCCCCGAGATCCGGAGCGTTGACCGTTGACATCGCGGATCGGGATTCGGAGATTTCATATTGCACTGAAGGTGCACATAAGGTTCGCGAGTCCGCGAAACCCTACTTCCCGAGTTCGAAAAAGGAAGGTACCCGAGACGACTGTGGGTGATAAAACTCCCGAGGAGGAGTTGGAAGAGCCTAGACTCTTCGGGCCATAGAGTGAGAGGGTCGTGGTTGGGGTGACAGACCGTTGAGAGCGCGGTTGCCGTCAGTTTACCTTTTCTGGTAGGCACCCACCCCCTTTTTGTTTCTCGGTTGATGTTTAGATGCCCCTTTTTTCTCAGCTGGATGATTGGGCCCCTAAGTCTTATATCCTTTTAATACCAAGTAACAATAACCCAAGTAGTTACTTAGGACAACCCTTGGTATTGCGATCAACTGTGAACTAAATCTCTTAGATGGGAGTTTAAGACTATTCCTTTGCGCATTTTTGGATTATTTGGTGGCCAGATTTGAGTTTAAATTTAAATAATTATGGGGAGAATTGTATGTTAAATTAATTACCATAGTAATCATTGGTGGCAAGATTTCAAGTTAAAATATTTATGGCGAGTTTTTTATGTTTATATAATTACCTTAGTAAGTAGTTGGTGGCCAGATTTCAAATTAAAGTTAAATAATTATGTGGAGAATTGTATGTCAAATAATTACCTTAGTAATTAATTGGTGGCAGATTCAAGTTAAAATAATTATGGTGAGCTTTTTATGTTTAAATAATTACCATAGTAAGTATTTGGTGGCCAGATTCCAATTTAAGGTTGAATAGTTATGGGGAGATTTGTATGTTAAATTATTTACCTCAACATTTATTTGGTGGCGATATTTCAAGTGCAAAGTTATCATTAGTTTAATCTACAATGATATCTTATTATCAAATGATGATATGATCATTTTTGGTCAGGTTTTGTTAGTTCCATTGTTGTTGCTACCAATAAAGCGTAAAGTCTGTGTATTTAAATACAATACTAATGTAATGTAGAAAGAAATGACATGGTTATGTTAGGGTGCTTGGAAGTGATTAATGGATGTAATGTCTGATGTTAAAGCTTATGGACTTGCAATAGGTAAAGGAAGAATGTTATGGCATACATATTTATCATTGAATGATTGTTGCTGGACCTTGGTATTCTACTCATTTAGAAATGTAATGATATGGTTATATTGTTAACGATATCATAATTTGTGTTAGTAAGGTGTAAAGGTATCGATTAGGTAATGTTGTTACGGTAACATGTAAAGGAATGTCATTGAATAATTGTTTATAAATTTTATAATTGTAATATATTGTTTTTGCAATATGTAATTGTATTCTTCTTGCCACATAAATAAATAGCAATGTTAGAGTTGATATCATTTGAAATGTATGATCATTGTTTTTATTGCAATGTTATGGTAATTAGAAATGTAATGATATGGTTATCTTATGGTAATGTTAGTGTAAACTATTGTTATTGATAAAACATATATGGTGGAACGTCCTGGATTCACGTACAATAAAGTACTTGGAGTTAGTAAATGAGGGTTGTTGTTCATTTAAAATTGTTGAATTTGGGTTTCGTTGTCGGAGTCCTTTTGTCATGCGCCTTCCGTAAGGGACGTAATTGTTCTTATTATTAGGTTGTACTTGATTGTAATCATTTAGTTGCTTGGTCTGTTGTGTTGGGTGGGATGTAGACACCTCCATGTTCCTCAGAACAGTCGCCAGCTCTGAGACCTTAAATGGTTAAAATCGATGGGAACCTGGGCTTGAGCATTGCTTATGTGTCTTGGAGGTCCTAACCATTGCAGGGTAGTATGGAGGGGTAGTCAGTCTTACTTTTTGTTGATTGATTTTTGTGTAAAGAATCCAGTTCCGTATCAAGAGTCTCGGGCCCTTTAAAGGCAGGGTTTCCACTCTTGCGACACACCTGACAGAGATTACTAGTTTCTGCCTGAGGAGTTGGCCAATAGCCTATCTGACATTCTATCTCTCTGGAGCAGAGGACAAAGATTAAACGCCCTGCTTTCCTGTGTAGAAATAGTAAAATCGACTACCATGGATTCTTCCCTCTGTGTTCATACCATGCACAACCCAGTGTGTTGATAAATGCTCGTGGTTACCTGTTGTGCGCCGTATGTCTAGAGACATTTATGGCTTGGTGTTACTGTTGTATGTCGTATGTCGTCTTGTTGTGTTCATATTGCTTGCGTCTTGTTAGTCATTGGGTGGCGACGTAGAGTCAAGTTGTCTATTTCCCCTTTACACGTGCACACACACTTTAAACAAAATAAAAATAAAAATTTCAACTGCTATTAGACTGGTTGTCGTAACGAGGAGGCCGCTACAGTTTTGTCTAGTTTTTCAACATTTTCTTGTAATTATGTTGTTGTTTTGATGTATTTTTCATCATTACAGGTTGTAGATTTTATTCTTTGTTCGATGACATTTTCTTCTTTGCTAACACTTATCTCAAAAAGTTTGTTATTCCTCCAACTTAGGGAATCTGCAACTTTGTTTTCTTTTCCTTTTATGTGTCTTACTTAAAAATCAAATTCACTTAAAAAGGCTAGCCACCTCGCTTGCCTTGCACTGATATCTGGTTGACTGAATAAAATATTTACACCACTGTTCTCGGTTAGTAGTAGAAACTTTCTCTCCATTAAATAATGTCGCCACATTTTCAAATCATGAATTACGAATGCTAACTCCAAATCATGTGTAAAATAATTCCGTTCATGTTCTTTCAGTTTACGTTATTCTTAACAGATGATGTGTCCATATTGTGTTAGGACACATCCCAAGACTTCTTTGCTTGCATCCACGCAAACTATAAAGTCTTTATCAAGATCCACTACCCTTAGGATAGGTGTTGTAGTTAATAGTCCTTTTAGTTGATCAAATTTTTCCTGACACTTTTGTGACCTAGTAAATCTTATTCCCTTTTTCTGTAGGGATGTAAATGGATACACGATCTTAGAAAATCCTTCAATAAATATTCAGTAATAACTGGTGATTTCCATGAATGATCTAATGTCTGCTACATCCTTAGGGATAGGACATTCCATAATGGATTTTATCTTCTCTATATCAACTGCAATACCCTATTCGGATATCACATGTCCTAGGTACTATATCCTTCTTTTGTAGAAGTCACACTTGTAAAACTTCACATACAACTTGTGTTTCCTTAAGGTCTGCAATACTATTTTTAGATGTTATTCATTTTATTCTTCCATTTTCAAGTAAACTGAAATATCATCAATAAAACCCAACACAAATGTATCTAGGTATTGACTAGATATACCATTCATCAAACACATAAAAGTTGTTGGTGAATTAATAAGACCAAATGGAATTATGACAAACTCATAGTGTCTGTATCATGTTCTAAATGTTGTTTTATTCATATATTCATCCTTGATTTTGAGTTGGTGATAACCAAACCTTAAATATAAATTAGAGAAGATATTTTCTCCTCCCACTTGGTCAAATAGGCTGTTAATTCTGGGTAAAGGATACTTATTCTTGATTTTCATCATATCTAGTTGTCGATAGTCAATGCATAGTATGAAAGGCCCATCTTTAATTTTAATGAAAAGAACCAGTGCTCCCCAAGGAGGGACACTTGGTATGATATATTCTTTATCTAACAGTTCTTGTAGCTGAATTTTCAGCTCTATTAATTTGGGTAAACGCATTCTATAAGGTGCCTTAGATATCAGGGTGGATCTAGGTAGGAGATCAGTAGAGAAATATATCTCTGTTCTTGCAGGTAGTTCTGGTATTTTTTCCACAAATACATTTCTAAACCCATGTAGGACTACAAAGTCCTCTAAACTCGGTTTTTTTTCTTTTCTAACAGATTTTTTACCTAAACAACATAAACTTGACAACCTTTGTTCATACATTTCTTAAACTACATGGTTGATATCTTCCTAACTGAAAATAGTTTTTTGATCCCTTGTAATGTCCTAACTGTGGTGTTTTCGTCTCTATAATTATGTGATTTTTCCTAACAATTTAAAATTACTTTATGTTTCTCTAACTAGTCCATTCCAATGATTATATCGTAAGATCCCAAAGGTAAAATGTTCAGATTTAACTTTGTACTTTGACCATCTTTGTTGAATTCACATTGAAGAATAAAATATGTTACTTTCCTTTCGGTCCCTGTTGGTAACTGCAATAACGAGGACTTAACATGCTTTACCTTTTTGAGTTTGTTTAATTGAACTAAAAGAGGAGATACATAGCTCAAACTACCTCCTGGGTCAATTAATATAGAAATGCAGTTATCATGAATTTTACCTTCAACCTCCACGATAGTGGATTGATGATCATCTTTCCTGCCATTCACAATTGCCTTAATTATGCTCATACTTTTTCCCATATCTCCTATTCTACAAGATTCTTACAGGTTATGGACTGTAATTATTGTTGTGCAAATTAAGCATGGACAATTTATTCTCAAGTGAGGTTCTCCACATTCCCAACACTTTAATGGTTCTTGGGAGTTGTCCCCAACTTTCTTGACTCCCAAGCTAACTAGTCTACCTTCCCCATGAGCACTTCAGGTGTTGGATTGATAGTATTTCTTTTGGAAACCTTTTGCCATAATCCGGAAAGGGGTCGGTTAGAAGACTTTTCTTCGTTGATTCATTCTACCGTGTTTCTTGTCCTTCCATGCCTTGGGAATTTCAAACCTCTATTTGTACTGATCATGGCACATCTGAGATTTTCTAAAAAATTCATTCAAGGTATTTGTATTGTCAAATTTAATTTTGTCTTTGTATGACTATGGTAGACAACTTAAGAATCATTGTATTTTTACTTTGTCTTCCTTGATGTATGGTACAAATCTCAATAGTTATAGAAATTTATTTATCAGATCATGCATGGTCATTTGTCTAAGTCTTAGCCCGTATAAATCTTTAGTCCTTCTTTCATAATATATTTCTGAAAAATATTGCTTCTTGAAATATTTCTTAAAAACTAACCATTACATTTGTTTCTCTTTCAATCCCTTAGCCAATTTTAGGTCTTGCCACTAGATATTTACTTTTCCCTTCAAGCTGTAAATGGCCATTCTGAATTTCATTTTACTAAAGTAATTTTAAATATGGAAGTTTTTATTTATATCTAGTATCCATGCTTCATCCTCTTCAATCGTCCTTAATTCTACATCAAAGGTGGATGGTTTTATTTTTTCTTGAATTCACCTACCAGGTGATCTACTTGTTTTCTTTTTCTTCCTGTAGTTGTTTTGTTTTCTGCCATGTGTGTGTCTTTGTAAGAACTGTTCTCATTTTCTATTTCATGACCATAGTTTTTACAGGAACTTTTGTTGACTTATTACTCTTTGTCATTATCCTTTGGGATCTTCTGGTTACTATACTGTGGAGAAACATTTCATTTATTTCTACTTGGTCTTCTTGTGCCTTTTTTAGCTTTTCATTATCTTCTTTAAACACTTTTTATTCGACGATGAGGTTCTTCATTGTTTCCAAAACCTGGGTGGTTGACCTTCCTTCACTTTTATGATCGGGTTATTTAAGAAGTCCTTGATTAGGATTCTCTTCAGGTCTCATTTCTTATTCATTATGTGATGACATTATGACAACATACCAACAAGATTTTCTATTTGTAACAGTAAACATATTTGTTAGTTTTTCTTTAACAGAAAATAAAAACTTAAAATAATTTGGACATGCCCTGAGGTCCAAGTGATGAAACTTTCATCTCTGATACCATATGTAATGTACCCCTAATTTCCCAAATAAAAAAAAAATATTGTCAGGGGACATTAAAACTCCTTGACTCTTCAGTATTTGGTCAAAATAAATCTTTATTCCTTAATTATATGCAGAGAAAATTTATCATTGCCATTGGATTAGAATCATACACTTATTTGTAATTAAGACAATTGAAACGAGGGTTTTCATAACCCTTATAATAACTATCATGTCTATGTTAAGTCATCTTATCCAAAGATAAAGAGCATAATAAACTATATTCTATAAACTATCATATACTCTCTCCATAACATTTGCACTATCCATAATGATATACATTGCTTACTGTATTGACTATAGTATGAATACCATAACACTAATGCTATCTATCTATCTCTCTCTCTCTATATATATATATATATATATATATATATATAAGTTATTTACCATACAAACCATCATATGGAAACCTTAACACTAACCCTATCCACACACACACACACACACACACAAACACACACACACACACATACACACACAGATTCGTTGAACTTATGGCATTAATATTATCCATAATATTATACAGACTATTATGTGGATATCATAAGAATAACACTATTCCTAAATATTATATCGTTTATCATATACTATCCACCACAATGTATTTCTATAACATAGTGCGTCGAATAGTTTCTATCCAAAACATATAAATATCATTCACATAGTGACTGTTATATGGATACCATACCAACAAATACTTTGATATGGTGTATGCACCATAGAACTTAATCTTTCATTCTAGCACCATGAACATAACCTAATCCTAACGATGTTAAACCCTACCCAACTAGTGACATGGATCAACATTGAATATGTTCGAAACTGTTTCAATGGTGGATGTCAGATGTAATGTTTCAAAAAATTTACAACTAAAAAAAAGAAAAAAATTTAAAATAGGGTCACTACAATTCATCATTGGTTTAAAAGAGGAAAACCTTCTAACAATCATAAACTTTGTGAGAAAAAGGTTCCACTACTTCCATGGCATCCATAGCTTGATATTACCACTTCTTGTCATGGATGTGAGATTTCATATAACTAGGTGTACATATCCATTATGACAATGTTAACTCTACCTTCCATAAGAGAGAAAGTGAAATCTACTACCTGAGGCATATATTCCCTTGTTCTTTCATTCTACTGTACAAGGTATTTATAAACTATAGGACTTCTTTTCTATTTGTGCAATCCCATAGTGTAATTTATGTTACCCTTAACAATCCTGATCATTTGTTGTAATCACTATAATTGTTTATATACAAGTATTAAACTCGGGCAATTGTGACTAGCTCAAGGGTCACTGTTACTGATGAACAACCACATGATAACTAACATTGTCCAAGTGTTTACTGGGCCATAGGTAAGAGTTAATACACAACTAGAAAAGAAATGATGTGTGTTATAAACCCTAATCAGTTTGTACTTGTTCTTCACCATAACCATGGAAATAAAAAGGGTGGTAGGGGTGACAATGTTGGTATTTAATGACCATACCAGCGAGATTTAACAAGTAACCTGTGGCATACTCCTTGGGATGGTTCTCAACCTTTGTGCCCACTACACTCTCACCATCTCACATAGATCACATGGCCTCAACATGGATCTTCCCCATTGCCATTACTAGGATCACTGGAGGTTTTTACCATTGTTTGGTTCATTCATTCCTGTCCCTGCATGTAATGTACCTCAAAATTTACATAATATATATATTTTTTTGATTGGGTACTTTGAGTTGATTATGTGTCTCAAAAATTTCAGTCATTCATCAACCATAATGTACAACAGTCTTATTTCCTCTTACTTCTCTATCCTATTTTTAACATATAGCCGCCTCTTCCTATTCATTATTGAGTTATACATGAACACATGTACATAACTAAGGATATCTTGTTTTATTGAAACTTAGGACTATCCACCGTTTTCGTTTCCAAAACCCACTTTATAATATGGAGATGTACCTACTTAGAACCACTATCATATTAGTGAGATGGTCATAGATGCAAGGGCCTTATAACACTCGTTCTGCTATACTATTATAAGGTCCAAATGAAGAGGTTAATATTCTTTAGAAATACTTTTAACCAGATACTGTTTGAGTATAAATCATACACTATTCTGCACAAATGAATTGAAGAGCACAGAGGATAAACCTGGAAAGGTTATGGTTAATGCAATGGTGGTTAGGTTCGACATATAACCAATATAGCAAGGCTAAAAGGTAACCCTAAGTAGGCCACCGAGTGTACCTTGCCATTAATATTCTGAGCAAACGATAGAGGTCGAAACCATCTTGCCTTAAAGGCTTGTCTACAACATTTAATGTTCCTTGAGATAATTATATTCGGTTCAGTATTCGGCTGGCATGCCCCAATGAAATGTTGAAAACTTACCATATATTCACAAGGCCAGGTACAATCAACACCCATCCCCATTACTCCATGTGAAAGGTTACTCAATAGATTTCACTTTCATTCTGGTCTTGCCTTGGTGAAGGAGATTGAAACATTTCAGACCAATTTCCATTTGGATTTTGTCTTAGCATCATGCTCATGAGTTGGTGATTCAGACCTTGTTCCAGGTGGGAGAGATATTGGAAGGAAATTTTTCGACAGGAAACTCTGAGTGAGGTAAGTTGTCTTGAATGTCCTTTTATTTTTTTGCATTCGGGTCTCTCTGTCTCGTCAAGTAGGTCTCTGCATACTCCAGTTCCCCAGTTAGTTCCTCGATAGCATTCTTTTTTTTCCTTCGAGGTTACTGTAGTAAAAGGTGGTCGGTGGTAACCTAGAAAGGTTTAGGTTTTTCCACAGTTTACCCATTTCTCAGTACTAGCCTTCCTTTCGAGGCCAAGCCATTCTCCTCCTGTGGAAGAACTTATCATGGTGACTTTTATAATTGTGCATCCAATATATTCTATTTTTTATTGAACTTTTGTTATTCGGCCTAGCTTTCTCCATCGGTTAATCTCCTAGTTATGACTGGGTTTTTCCTTACTTGGCTGCGTAACAGACCTTTCAGCACAGTGTTGATCTTGAAAATTTCTGTGTTTAATTAATAGGTTCACTGGTGTTATTAAACTGATTAGAAGTGACGTTCTAATGGTTGGAGGCATTTTAATCCTTTCTATTTATATTTGGAATCTTCCATTGGTTTTATATTTACGAGTACTTTATGATCATTATACGCATATCATTTCCTGCAATGTTTCCTTTGGATTAAATACTGGTATTCATCGCTAATGATGGGCCCCTTTGATGTGTGAGGGTACCCATCAGGGAGACACGAACTCCTCTTCCATTTTTGGTCTGGGAGGCACACGGTTTGGCGCTATGACGAAGGGCATGAAACCCTCCATTACAGTTAAGTATTTTACTGCCCTCTTTCAAGTTATGTTTTGTTCCTTAATTTGATCATATTATTTCTGTCAGATATATTTTAATGTTTCACATTACCTTGTGCAGGTGTGATTATGCCGAAGTATGGGAACACCCTCTATACTCCTTCAAGAGGTATTCGGGTTCCAAATACAGTACCCCTCCATCTAAGTTATTTCGAGTTTACATGCACCGATGGTCAAGGCTATATCTCGTCCTTAATACTTTGAATACTCTTTGTTTCAAGTTTTGTATTAGTTGTTCAAGGGTATGCCCTAATTTGTATTAATAATCTGGTACCTAGTAACCATGCTAAGCTTGCACTTGGTTGGATTTGTGATATCTAGACAAGCGTTCCATTTAAGTAATATGATCATTATATATTGAGTTTATTTCGTTGTGGATACAAATGAAGTAATGGGTTTTGATGTGTCACTTTCTATGTTTAACATCCTCCTGTATATTTCCGAAAATCGGTTTGTCATTACAGATTTGAATTCTTTTCCTGAATTATTCTAGTTATTTTCCATAATTTATCTTATTATTGATTACACAGTCAATCCCAATATGATACGGCTATGCACGATAGTATGCCCAAAACTATCATAGTATTAAGTGTGCCTAAGGGTTTATTTTCCATCGGAATCGTGCGATTACAGTCATGACTTCCAGGTTTCATTTATGCTCATGCATTTATTTTTGGTATAAAACTAGTGTTGGTAGGAGTTTTAATCTAAGTCTCAACCCACCCATTCATAGTTTGACTCCTGAACCAGTTGCATAAAAGATTTCATGGGGAAACCTATGCCTGTGGGATTCCATCCATATCTTGTGGTTTTTAATATATATAATGGTTGGAAATAATACAGGAAAAATACATTTGTTTGATTGAGATTATAATAGATCGAGACTTCCATAATTCGTATTGTTTTCTTTTCATGTGATTAATTTACTCTTTTATACCAGATACCCTGTCTTGCCTTGATTAAACATAAAACATCGTGGCTTCACTATGCAAATTACCACTTACCTTTTGTTTTCTACTACAACTATTAATCAAGCATTTTATTAGTCTACTCACCAAAAATAAATAACATTGTTCCTATGATAGAAGTTTGTTGTTATACTATAGGTGCACCTTTAATCAATAGAGTCATCACTAATTTACTATCACAACCATACTGATGTACATATACTCCAATTTTTCTGTAATGGGGTCTATGGAGTTTGCTGAATTATTTCCCTACTTATATGTTTATATATATATATATATCTAGTTTCTTGACTCTGTTGTAGATAGTTCATTTCAGCATCATTATACTGTTTATATAGAACGCCCATTATATAATGTATATCTATTCATAATATACCTGTACAGGTCTATATACATATTGAATATAAACTCAGTGATATAGGATGTATTTACTTTGAATTTGAACTTGTATATTCACTACAGGAGGCTCACTGTATACTATAATCATCTAAAGGAAATATAGTTCTCCATAGATGTTGGTACGTGTGGCTTCAATCGCGTTATGCAAACAATTTTATTTTCATTTTGTTCAACAGAATTAATTAAGAAGATAGATGTAGTATGTAGTTCATTCTATTATGAGATTAGTAACTTCTACAAAACTTGTCTTATTGGTTAATGGATTCAATGAACTTAGTAATTACTCTGCATCACGTCTAAATAAATAATTCCGTTTCTAGCTAACGACTAGGAAGTAATGGATAGATATTTCCCCACCACAACATTCAACCAGAAATTTATTCCTAGAAGTAAACAGATTGCAACATATGACATTTAACCAGGATAAGGTAGTGTAGCATATCTAAATCAAATTTGCGGGAAGCCAAAGTGAACAACCACATTCCTCCCAACCATAGAACAGGGAAACCAATCTACTTTCCCAATTCACTCCTTTCCTGACCATGAATCCATGAGGGAGAACTAGAAATCTCCTCTCCAACAATGTCCTTCAATTCCAGTAGAATCCTCTTGACTTAGACTCACACAATAGTGCTCATAACAACAAGAAACAATTCAATAGTCTCCTTTCCCAGCATACATGGAAGCATCCTGCCTCCTCACATATGTTATTTAACCATTTGCCAAGGTCTTTTTCCCTCCCTTGGGAATTTTTGTTTCTTTCTAAATCCCTGATTTTCAGGGGATGTCAATGGCCAAATCATTGATTTTCCACTTGTAACAATCAACCTAGAGGTAGTTCCAATGTGTTCCCCACTCATGGAGTCATGGTCAGCTAAATTTAACATGGTTGTTCCATTTGTCCTCCTACAATCAATATAAAATATTATGTTTTCATACAAGTGTCATATTCAAATAGTTAGTTGGCTCAAATCGGGTCTCTTCCCAACAGTCATAATAATTAAATACAATTATCAAATTCGAAATTCAGAATTGCCATAAATGGCAAAAATTTTCAAAATTCGAATTTACTAAAAATGAAACGAATTTTCAGCAAATTTCAATTTCAATTTTTTTTTTTTTGGTACGTTACATCCTTTCCCCCTTCAGTAAAACACTGTCCTCAGTGTTCATTCCTTTCTTGGAATAGGATTGGATGAAATTTCCACAAATCTCCCTCCAACTCCCAAGTGCCCTCTTTAGGACTAAAGTGCTTCCAATGCACCTTTACCTGAGCAATGGCTCTGTTCCAAAGTGTTATTTCTCTCTGGTCCAGAATGCATAAGGGTTCCACCTAGAACTTGCCTTTGGGTCCCACCTGCACCAAATTCCAATCAATCATATGAGTAGGGTCATGAATATACTTTTTCAACAAAGAAATATGAAATACATTATGAATTCTTAGATTAGCTGGGAGTGCAAGTTGATATGCTGCAGGTCCAATTCGAGCTAGTATCTCGAAGGGTCCACAAACCATGGGTGCCATCTTGGCACAATTCCCTAACTTCAATGAGCTTCTTCGGGCTTTGACCTTCAAATAAACATGGTCTCCCACTTGAAATTCCAAGTGTCTTCTTTTCTGATCTGCATAGCTCTTCTGTCTATCCTGTGCTTCTTTCAAATTATGTTGTACCTTCCTTACAATGTTTTCCATTTCTTGGAGCATATATGGTCCCACCATGAGTCTGTTAGCCGAGTTATCCCATCTAATTGGATTCGTACATTTTCTGTCGTATAATATTTCGAAAGGGCTCAATTTAGCCAAAGTTTGGTATCCATTGTTATATGCAAATTCTACCTAGTGTAGATAGTCTTCCCACTTGTTTGTTTTTGTTCTTACATACATGTGGAGCATATCCTCCATGATTTGGTTTGTCCTTTCAGTCTTTCCATCCATTTGTGGGTGATAACTCGTACTGAAATTCAAGTTAGTATTTATCCCTGCAAACAATTCCTTCAAATAGGCGGATGTGAATTTTACATCTCTATCTGAAATCACCATTTTAGGAATACCATGCAGTCTAAAAATTTCTTTCATGAATATTTCAGAAATGTTTATAGCTTTAAAAGTAGACTTTATAGGAATAAAGAATGCAGAATTACTCAGTTTATCGATTACAACCATAATAGAATCGTTTTGTTTCTGATTTTTAGACAAACCTGTTATAAAATCCAGCGATGTGGTCTCCCACTTCCATTCTAGTACCGGTAATGGTTGTAATAGGTCGACTGGATGTTGGTGCTCGACCTTAACCTGCTAACAATATTGGCAACTAGCAAAGTATTATGTTGTTTCTCCCTTCATATTAGGCCAATAAAATAGTTTTCTAAGTGTTGTTATCATTTTATGGTAACTTGGATGGCCAAAATATGGTTTCTTATGCACTTCGTCCAAGACTGTTAATTTTAACTCTGCAGAATCTGGTAAGTAAAGCCTGTTTTTAAATCGTAGTAGTACGTTCTTGTCAATACTTAGATCTGTTTTATCTGAGTTTGTGGTACTGTTCTGTAATTCTTCCATTACCTTAGTGTAATTTTCGTCGTTAATACCTATTGTCCTTATTCTTTGTTCCAGATCACTTTCGGCCCTGCTGATATTTATCTCGAATAACCCATGGACTTTTTTGCTTAAAGCATCTGCTACTTTATTTTCCTTACACTTGATGTGTTTGACCTCGAAGTCGAATTCACTCAAGAAGGCTAGCTACCTTCCTTGTCTTGCATTAATATTTGGTTGGATAAATAGATATTTCACCCCACTATTATCCATTAAGAGTAGGAATTTTCTGCCCATTATGTAGTGTCGCCATATTTTTATGGTGTGTATCACTACTGCTAATTCTAAGTCATGAGTGATGTAATTTCGCTCGTGTTCCTTTAATTTCCAGGACTCATAACAAATAACGTGTCCTTATTGAGTTAGGACACCACCTAGTCCTTCTTTACTTGCATCCACACATACGATGAAGTCTTTATCGGGGTTTGCTACCTTCAAACTAGGTGCAGTTGTCAATAATCCCTTCAGTTTGTTAAAACTGTCTTGGCACTTTTCTGACCAGTTAAACTTGGTTCCTTTCTTTTGTAATGATGTGTTAGGGTAGGCTATCTTGGAAAACCCTTCTATAATACTATGGTAATATCCGATGATTCCCATGAATGACCATATGTATGCTAAATCCTTAGGCACTAGCCATTCCATAATGGCTTTTGTCTTTTTCGGGTCTACAACAATGCCTTCTGCTGAAATCACATGTCCCAGATATTGTATTTCTTTTTGATAGAAGTCACACTTGTCAAATTTGGCGTACAATTTATGTTTCCTCAACATTTGCAGAACTATTCTTAAGTGTTCATCATGTTCCTCTTCCTTCTTTTAATAGACCAGAATATCGTCGATAAATACTACCACGAACTTGTCTAAGTACTGATTGAAAATACTATTCATCATACACATAAATGTGGCTAGTGCATTAGTGAGTCTGAAAGGTATGGCAACAAATTTGTAGTGTCCATATCTTGTTCGAAAAGTTGTTTTTCTTATGTCTTCATATTTTATCCTAACTTGATGATAATTGAATCATAAATCCAGCTTTGAAAAGATCTTGGCCCCACCTAATTGATTAAACAAATCATTTATTCTTGGTAAGGGGTATTTGTTCTTAATAGTCATTTTTTTCAATTGTCTATAATCGATACATAGTCTTAGAGTACCGTCTTTCTTTTTCACAAATAGGACTGGTGCCCCCCAAGGTGAGACACTTGGTCTAATATACTCTTTGTCCAACAATTCTTGTAACTGTATTTTTAATTTTGTCAGTTCTGGTAGACTCATTCAGTAAGGTTCTTTTGAGATAGGGTCTGAACCTGGTAGTAGGTAAATGGAGAATTTTGTTTCCCTTCTAGGAGGTAATTTGGGTATCTCATCCACAAACATGTCTCTGAAATCACGTAGGATAGCAATGTTCTCTAATTTTGGTTTATCTTCTTTTTTTAGCAGATTCGCTACTTGGATGGCATAAACTTGACATCCCTTTCTCATACATTTCTTGAGTTGCATTGTTGAAACTTGTATGACTGATACCGGTTTTGGTATACCTTGGGTTGTTCTAATAGTGCCAAAATCATCCTTATAGCTAAGTATCTTTGTATAGAAATCTAGTATTGCTTTGTGTTGTTCCAACCAATCCATCCCAATAATCATATTGTAATATCCTAGTGGTAGGATGTGAAGACTGGTCCTTATATTTTAACCATCCAAGCTGAACTCAAAATCCAGAACAGTGTCAACTACTTTCCTTTTCGTACCAGTCGCTAATTGTACAAGCCATGCTTTTGCGTGCTTCAGTTTCTTAAGTTTGATTGACTTTGCCAAATTAGGTGTAATATAAATTAACGTAGCTCCAGGGTCAATTAAAACAAAAATTCCAGTGTCATTGATTTTACCTTCAATTTCTACCATCGAGGACTGGTGGTCAGCTTGTCAACCATCTATGGAGACAGTTCTTCCTTAGATGAGGCTCTCCACATTCCCAACACTTTAATGGCTCACAAAAGATGTCTCCAAACTTATTCTTTCCCATGTTTACAGGTTTACCACTGCCTTGAGTATTCGGATGATTGGAGTGAAAATCCTTTCTCATAATTTTTTTTTCTATATTCCTATAAGGAGTTGGTTGGTACCCCGCCTTTCGATGGTTCATTCAATCTTCTTTCTTATCCATCCATGCCTTGGGAATATCTACCCATTGTTTAAACTGGTCATAGCACATTCATTCTTTCCTGAATACTTCGCTCAAGGATTTGGGGTTATCAAACTCAATTCTTTCCTTGTAGGACTGTGGTAGACAACTTAGAAATCATTGAATTTTTACCTTATTCTCCTGTATGTACGGTACGAACCTTAGCAGTTCCAGAAATTTATTTATAAGATCCTCTATTGCCATATATCCAAGTTGTAACTCATAAAATTCTTTTGTTTTCCTTTCATAATAACTTTCCGAAAGGTATTGTTTCTTGAAATACTTTTTAAAGTCAACCCATTCCAACTATTTCTCCTTTAGGCCCTTGGTCAATTTCAGGTGTTGCTACCAAATGTTGGCCTTCCCTTTGATATTGTAGATGGCCATTCTATCCTTCATGTTGTTGGAATATTTGTAGATATGGAAGTATTTTTTGATGTCCAACAACCATGCCTCAGCTTCTTCTCCTGTCTTGGATTCTCCATCAAAGGTAGCTGGTTTATTATTTTAAAATTCTCCTTCGAGGTGGTCTACTTGTTTTCTTTTTCTTTTTGATTTAGTTTTGTCTTCAGCTAAATGTGTTCCTCCAGACAAAAGGTCTCCTTTTTAAGTTTACAGCCCTGAGTTCTTGGAGGCCCTTTTGCTAACTTATTCCTTGTGATTATATTCCTTTGGGATTTTCTTGGACACTATACTATGTAGTAGGACTTCATTTATCTCTTGTTGTTCCTACTGTGCTTTGTTCAATTTTTCATTGTCTTCTTTGAAAATCTGTAGTTCAACGATAAGGTTCCTCATTATTTCTAACACTTTCATGGGTGAGATTTCGTCATTTTTTTGTATTTGATCTCCAGGGGATCCTTGCTGTGGATTCTCTCCCATCCTGATTTCTGCATCGTCCTGAGCTGCCATAATTAACATAGAACATAAATGGTTTTCTGTTTGTAACCATAAGATTTTATTAGTTTTACATAAAACAAAGTATATATATACTGAGGAGCTATTGTGGCCTTGTTCAGGTCCAGTGTTGTAACCCTTTTTCTCTGATACCATGTAATGTACTTCAAAATTTACATAAAAAAAAAATTGTTTGGGTACTTTGAGTTCATTCTGTGTCTCAAAACTTTCAGTCATTCGTCAACCATAATGTATAATAGTCTTGTTGTCTTTTACTTCTCTATCCTATTTTTAACATATAGTCAACTCTTCCTATTTGGGTATTGAGTTATAAATGAACATAGGTACATAACTAAGGATATCTTGTTTTATTGAAACTTAGTACTTTCCACTGTTTTCATCTCCAAAACCCACTTTCTAATATGGAGATATAACTACTTAGAACCACTATAATATTAGTGATGTGGCCATATATGCAAGGGCCTTATAACACTCATTCTGATATACTATTATAAGGTCCAAACAAAGAGGTTAATATTATTTAGAAATACTTTTAACCAGATACTTTTTGGGTATAAATCAAACACTATTTTGCACAAATGAATTAAAGTGTGCAGAGGCTAAACTTGGAAAGGTTATGGTTATAATCATGCCATTACATAATTTCCCAATAATTAACGAAATTAGGCTATCCACTTCATAAGGTTAATGCAATGGTGGTTAGGTTTGACATATAACGAGTATAGCAAGGCTAAAAAGTAACCCTAAGTAGGCCACCTGGTGTACCTTGCCATTTATAGTCTGAGAAAACGATAGAGGTCGGAACCATATTGCCTTAAAGGCATGTCTGCAACATTTAAGGTACCCTGACATAAGTCTATTCAGTTTAGTATTCAGTTGATGTGCCCCAATGAAATGTTGAAAACTTACCATATAATCACATGGCCAGGTAGGATCACCATCGATCCCCATTACTCCATGCAAAAGCTTATTCCATAACTTTGACTTTCATTCCAGTCTTGGCTTGATGAAGGAGAATGAAACATTTCAGACCAATTTCTGTTTGGATTTTGTCTTAGCATCGTGGTCATGAGTTGGTGATTCAGACCTTGTTCAAGGTGAGAGACATCTTGGAAGGAAATTTCTCGACAAGAAACTCTCAGCGAGGTAAGTTGTCTTGACTGTCCTTTTATTTTTTTTCATTCGGGTCTCTCTGTCTCATCAAGCAGATATCTACTTACTCCAGTTCCCCAGTCAGTTCCTCAGTAGCATTCTTGTTTTTCCTTCGAGGTTACTATAGTAAAAAGAAGTTGGTGGTACCCTAGCAAGCTTTAGGTTTTTCCACAGGCTACCCCTTTCTCTGTACTAGCCTTCCTTTCGAGGTCGATCCATTCTCCTCTTGTGGAAGAACTTATCACGGTAACTGTTATAATTGTGCATCCGAGATATTCTATTTTTTATTGAACTTTTGTTATTGGGCCTGGCTTTCTCCATCAGTTAGTCTCCTAGTTATGACTAGGTTTTTCCTTGCTTGGTTGCATAACAAACCTTTCAGCATAGTGTTGATCTTGATAACTTTCGTGTCTAAATTAATAGGTTCGTTGGTGTTTTTAAATTGATTAGAAGTGACGTTCTAATGGCCAGAGTCATTTTTTATCCTTTCTGTTTATATTTGGAATCTTCCATTGGTTTTATATTTGCCAGTACTTTATGATCATTATATGCATATCATTTCATGCAATGTTTCCTTTGGATTAAATATTGGTATTCATCACTAATGATGGACCCCTTTAAAGTGCGAGGGTACCAATCAAGAAGACATGAACTCCTCTTCTCTTTTCGGTCTGGGAGGCACACAGTTTGACATGATGGAAAAGGGTATGAAAACCTCCATTACAGTTAATTATTTCACCGCCCTCTTTTGAGTTATGTTTTGTTCCTTAATTTGATCATATTATTTCTGTTAGATATATTTTAATGTTTCACATTACCTTGTGCAGGTGCGATTATGTCGAAGTACGGGAACGCTCTCTTCACTCCTTCAAGAGGCATTTGGGTTCCAAATACAATACCCTTTCGTCTAATCTATTTTGAGTTTACATGCATCGATGGTCAAGGGTATATCCCATCCTTAATACCTTTTGTTTTAAGTTCTGTATTAGTTGTTCAAGGGTGCACCGTAATTTGTATTAATAATTTGGTACTTAGAAAGCACGCCAAGCTTGTGCCTGGTTGGATTTGTGATATCTAGATAGTCGTTCCATTTAAGTAATATGATCATTATGTATTGAGTTTATTTTGTTGTGGATACAAATGAAGTAACGGGTTATGATATGTCACTTTCTATGTTTAACATCCTCCTCTATATTTCTGAAAATTGGTTTGTCATTACAGAGTTGAATTCTTTTTCTGAATTATTCTAGTTATTTTCCAGAATTTATCTTATTATTGATTACACAGTCAATCCCAATATGATACGGTGATGCATGGTAGCATGCCTAAAACTAGAACAATATTAAGTGCGCCTAAGGGTTTATTTTCCACCAGAATCGTGCGATTACAATCATGACTTCTAAGTTTCATTTATTCTCTTGCACTTATTTATGGTATAAAACTAGTGTTGGTAGGAGTTTTAATCCGAGTCTCAACCAACCCATTTGTAGTTTGACTCCTGAACCAGTTGCATAAAATATTTCTTGGGAAAAACTATGCCTGTGGGATTCCATCCAAATTTTGGGGTTTCTAATATATATAATGGTTGGAAATAATACAGGAAAAATATATTTGTATGATTGAGATTATAATAGATTGAGACTTCTAGAATTTGTGTTGTTTTCTTTTCATGTGATTACTTTAATATTTTATACCAGATACCTTGTCTTGCCCTGATTAAACATAAAACACCATGGCTTCGCTATGTAAATTACTACTTACCTTTTGTTTTCTACTACAATTGTTAATCAAGCATTTTATCAGTCTACTCACCATAAATAAATAATATTGTTCCTATGAAATAAGTTTGTTTTTATACTGTAGGTGTGCCTTTAATCAACAAAGTTATCACTAATTTACTATCACAACCATATTGATGTACATATACTCCAATTTTTCTGTAATGGTGTCTATGGAGTTTGTTGAATTATTTCCCTACTTATATGTTATATATATATATATATAATTTCTTGACTTTATTGTAGATAGTTCATTTCAGTGTCATTGTACCTCTTATATGAAACACCCATTATATAATGTATAGTTGTTCATAATATACCTGTACAAGTCTATATGCATATGGAATATAAACTTAGTGATATAGGATGTATTTACTTTGAATTTGAACTTGTATATTCACTAGAGGAGGCTCACTGTATACTATAATCATCTACAGGAAATATAACTCTCCATAGATATTGGTACGTGTGGCTTGGATCACGTTATGCAAACAATTTTATTTTCATTTTTCTCAACAAAATTAATTAAGAAGATAGATGTAGTCTGTAGTCCATTCTATTATGAGATTAGTAAATTCTACAGAACTCATCTTACTGGTTAGTACATTCAATGAACTTAGTAATTACTCAACATCACGTCTAAATAAATAAGTCCATATCTAGCTAATGACTAGGAAGTAATGGATAGATATTTCCCCACCACAACATTCAACCAAAAGTTTATTCCTAGAAGTAAACATATTGCAACACATGAAATTTAACCAGGATAAGGTAGAGTAACATATATGAATCAAATTTGTGGGAATCCAAAGGGAACAACCACATTCTTCCCAACCATAGAACATGGCATCCAATCTACTTGCCTGGTTCACCCCCTAGCCTGACGATGATACCATGCGGGAGAACTTGAAATATCCTCTCCAACAACGTCCTTCAATTCTAGCAGAATACTCTTGCCTCACACTCACACAATAGTGCTCATAAAAACAAGAAAAAAATCAATATTCTCCTTTCCTAGCATACTTGGCAGCATCCTCCCTCCTCACATATGCTATTTAAGCATTTGCCTAGGTCTTTTCCCTCCCTTGGGATTTTTTGCATCTTTTTAAATCCCTAATTTTTAGGGGCTACCGATGGCCAAATCACTGATTTTCCACTTGTAACAATCATCCTAGAGGTAGTTCCAATGTGTTCCCCACTCATGGAGTCATGATGAGCTAATTTTAACATGGTTGTTCCATTTGTCCTCTTGCAATCGATATGAAATATTTTGTTTTCATACAAGTGTCATAGTCAAATAGTTAGTTGGGTCAAATCAAGTCTCTACCCAATAGTCATAATAATTAATTACAATTATCAAATTCAAAATTCAGAATTTCCATAAATGGCAAAAATTTTCCAAATTCGAATTTACTAAAAATGGAATGAATTTTCAGCAAATTTCAATTTCATTTTTTTTTTCTTTTTTTTTTTGGGATGTCACACTACATTTATGAAAACCACTACCAGTATACCTCTGTTACTACTGGGACTGGTGTAGTGACCAATAATCATGAAGATGGAACTTGTATTGGTGAAAGGAGCATTCAAAGAACACTGGTTGGAACCCCTTGCAAGGTAAGCATTCTTCGACATTGATTACTCATTCTCTGTCCTATATGGTTATGTTGTCTAGTGTTGATGTGTATGCTCTACCTGTGTCCTCTTGGGACTTTTCTTTTTTGGTATGACTTGTTATATATTCTGTAATGTCTTTTATGTAGGAGATTAAGCTATTGTACTAAAGGCAATATCAATTGTAATCGGGTTCTGTTACTTCATGGTTTTCCCCGCCTCTTTCTGATATGTAGCCGAATAATTGTTTTCTTTAACCCTAAGTGTTTTCAACATAGAATAATCATGTAGGTTAACATTATTGCCAAGAGTTCCATCATGGTTTGTATTTATTTCACGAGGGTTCTTCATCGAGGTCGGGTTTGATTCCCCATTGTGTAATACTCACTTTGTCTAATGGTCGACTCCTACTCTAGTTTTTGTAGGTATGGGTCATATTTATTTTAATTAAACTGTTGGTTCGTTTTAAGTGTATATTCTTCACCTTCTGACCTCACTGTAAGGATTTCTAGAAATCCTAAGTTATCAACCACAATTCAATGTTATAAGTTAATGTAGGGTTTTTGTATTATTGTACATGATTTAGATTCATACAATGTTTACCCTAATCGTGGCTCAACAAGTTTAAACATGGTGATGGTTCTCATTGTGCATTATTATTCTTCAGATCTTTAAAAGGATCTTAGGATAATTTTCCCTATATTTCATCCAGAGACACACGATCGTTAGGAAATATGAAAAAGACTCATCTCATATTTATAAGAAGGAAAACGACCAGGGTTTTTAGACACCCTGAATCCTTGTTGAATATTGTTTTCTTTTGTCATCGGTCGTTAGATTATATTTTTATTACAGTGGCAGGGGTCAAGGATCATGGCCTTAATGGTGTTGCAATCTGTATAAATTGATGGAGTACATTCCCTGTATACTCTTGAACATTTTAATTTCAAAATCTTATTTTATTTCTTTCTCATATTCATGTTTAAAGAATTGTTTTTCGTGATCTAATGATGGGACCCCTCGTTTTTGCAAGGGTACCCATCAGATCAACCTTGGCCCACTTCTCCCTTCTAGTCTGTGGATGAATTCATCGACTGGGCAGATGAAACTACAGATCCAAACCGTAGGTTAAGTAATGATGGGAACCATGATTATAATATTTATGCAACATAGAATTTTTCTTGAAATTTAATCTAAATCGTCATTCGAAATTTTGTTTACTTCTATTTTGTAGTGACTTGAAATAAAAATTTGATATAAATCATTTCAATTTCACAAACAGATTAATCACCAGAACATATAAATTTATTGAGCTAAACATATTAGCTTACAGACAGCCTCATAACACATCATATTCCTTAAATTTCATAAAACAAATACATAAATTAACATACGTGGGTCTGATGCTAACCCTCTGTTTTCTGCTTGTCTTATTGACCTTCCTGCTGCTGCCTTCCCCAGCTTGAATCCATGGACCAAATCTACTTAAAACCGAGTATCCACCCTGCCAACTAGGACAACTACCTAGCTCCAGGATACCATATGGATATCATGGCCCCTGTGCCAAAAACCCCCAGCAAACCAGTGCCCCTGTATTAACCCTTCCCGACTACAAAACTCAAAACCCTCCTTTGTGCAAATCCAAGAGAACCCTCCAAAAAAACAATATTTTCCCGTAGAATGATAATCCCCCCTTCGTAAACCTCCTCCCCCTCATATTCCTCCTTCACCACCCTTCCTTTCATTTACTTTCTTACTTACGCATTTATTACCTTATCCTCTCATAATTAATATATTATCCCTTTATAATTAATATCTTATCCCTTTATGTTCAATGTCTTATCCCTTTCCGTGTACGTAAGTCTTTAACAAATTAAACTTATAATTTATTAACCCTATTAATTTAATACCCATGTCAATGAATGTAACATGCAATTAATTAATCATTTAATCAATAAAATTGTAACCATTAATTAATTAATTAATATTTAATTAGTATCATTATACCAATCTTATTTAATTAATACCATGTTAAGACAATTAACTCCCTAATTATTTTTTACTTAATAATCCTTAAACATTTATTAAACTAGGGTTGTTACATACACCCACCCTTCAGGAAACTTCATCTCGAGGTTAAGGTATCTTATGGTACAAGGAAAAGAAACATGGTTCACACATTCATAACAATTAACCGACATTATCGGTATGTAAGTCAAGAAAACTCATACATACTAGTGTATATGTGCAAGAAATGCATGTGTAGCTAGTACATACAAGTCTCGTGCATGTACTAATAATAGAAACTATCATCCTTTAGTAATTTATGTATGCATCCAATCCAGTTAGCAAGACTAGTCTTTTATAAAAGACAACAAACCAATCAATTGTTTGAGAAATTCTTTAATTACTATTATCCGGTTACACAATTTTATTTAAACAACTGTGGTTTAGTTATGTAATAATGAATATTCATATATACACATTTTTTTTTTTTTTTGAAGAGAAAACATTGAATTTCACCACAAGACAGATCTCCATACCTTCTCAAATATTACTACTCATCCTTCCTCCCTAACCTACTTCCATCTCCATTCCTATCCTTCCTCTGCTAGACTATCTTGGTGCATCAACTATAGTGACCTAACTCCAAATAGAACCCGTAAGCAGAAGTGTCGCTATCTCGACCAAACTTCCCTAGCAGGCATCTAACAGTCATCATCACACATCTTGGGGAGCATGAACTAACACCATCCTCCCATGACTTCAAGTTTTGGAGGATACAAGGTGGGAAATGACTCCACCCCTCCTAATCATAACTATGGTCCACACCCTATAAGGGAATATACAGTGGCACTGTGTTGCTAGGGATTTTGTCATTGTTAGTTTGGTTTTGGGTAGTGTCATCCCCTGAAATCATGCATTGGCCCACATATCATAGCAATGCATCCAAACCAATATAAATTCCACATACAATATTCATAGCATAATGCTTCCCGGTTAGTTGTCTTGATATCCACTTTCATTATCATTATCCCTTTGCTATTTTATATCCCATAACCTGCAGATTAGTCTGTAACACAAACTCATACTTTTCTATGCATTATCATCATGTAATTGCATACTATCATCATTTCAATTTGGTATCCCTGTACCGATAAATTAACATCAAAGTTTTCCAGTTAGAAATAGATCTCATAATATCCCATAATTCAATTTTGACACCCATTCATAAGATTATCATTTACCTAAAATAGATTGCATCATATCCAACATCATCCTAATAGAATTTAAACATTCATTAAATTCACATTCTCACAATATGTTGCATCATATACACCATCATCAATAACATTTAAACATTTGTAAAATTTACATTCACATAATAGATCGCATTACATACATCATCATCAATAACATTTAATCATTCATAAAAGTTCATACATTTAAAGTTTAGGTGTATCACTTAACAGTTTCATTGTGACTAGAAAATAAAGTATATAGTCCTCAGGTAATCCTGGCTATCTAAGTCAAAAGGTGGTGTTACATACACCCAACCTTCGAGAAACATGTTCTTGAGGTGGTCAAAAAAGTGAGGGATAGTCTCATCGTAGTGTCTCGGTGTCTTCCCAAGTAGTAGATCCTGGACTATACTTGTCCCACTGGACCTTAACCTGGTCTACGAGACGATTCCTGAGTTGTCGGACTCTACGGTCCAATATGTGTAACGGTTATACCATGAGGATTCCCACGTCTGATACCTACAATTCCTTCCAATTTAGTTAATGTGATTCATCAGCAACATAATGATGTAAAACAGATACATGAAATACATTATGAGTTTTATGAAAGTGGGGTGGTAGTACGAGACAATATGCAATAGTTCCAATTTTCTCTTGGATCCTAAATGGTCCTATAAATCGAGGTGACAACTTTGTCCCCTTCCCAAATCATATTGTACTCTTATTAGCCCTGATACGAATGAAAACCTTGTCTCCCACTTCATAACTTCGGTCGGTCCTGTGTGCATCTGCATAGCTTTTCTGCCTATCCTGTGCTTCCTTTAGTCTCTGCCTAATCTGAATCACCTATTCCTCCATTTCTTGA
>JZKD02S1967554.1:357481-375462 GCA_000966675.3 Picea glauca | reverse complement strand
CCATCATTTCATCTTGTGAAGTTTTGGGTTACGTGGTCGACCGCCATGGCCTTCTCTCTTGGCTTCTCCTCCTCGTGGTCAGGTGCTTGGTTTCAAGAATAGCTCGTTGGCTTGTATTGTCTCTAGCATTGGCCAAGCTATAGTGTTTAAGTGATACAGATATGGCCTCACTACCCTTTCTAAGCTGCTAGTGGTGCAGAATGAATATTTGTGCGTGCCTCTATTGCTTAGAGCCACCAGTAAGATCCCCTGGGAAGGATTGCAGTTCCTACACGAAACTGTGATGGAAGGTTGGCCTACCTTCAGCCTAGCTCGGATTTCACCTGTGTAGAGGAGAGATTCTCACTCAAGATCATGTGTGGAGAGGATGCCGAACCTGCGACTGTGGAGAAAACATGACCTGCAACCAACAACGACGGGCTACCGACTCTGTTCAACAAGGCGCATGTATTATTGAAGTGTATGTTTTCTGCAATCAAAGGGGTCTTTTCTATTTAGCGTGGCCAACAAGGATTGAAGCCTGCGACTTATTTATTGTTGGCTTTATTTAGATCCATGAGGGTCTTTCAAAATCACCATTTCTGTTGGTACCCCTAGATCGCCATTTCTTTCACAATCCATCTACTAACCCTGCTCGCCATATTTCCCGAGTGTTTTTGTGTGATTTATGATGGGTCTGATATGTAGAAGTGAACCACTAGGCATCGAATACATAGAAGAAAACTATGATAATCATCTCATGCTTCGAACAGTTCACTAGCTCAATTTCTTGATAATGTTTCGTGATCGTAATCTGGAAGAAGCGAAATCTTTTCTTCTCATTTTTTTATGAGAAATATGCAAATATAGGGGACATTATGCTACAGGTAGTATCGAATTTTACCCAAAGTTTTAATAGGCAGAATTCAACGATTTGGGAATTTTTGTTTTCAAGTTTCTTTATGATATAAACAGAGGTATGTCGTTATTTCTCTTTGTTTACATTTTTAGCCTCTGAATGAAGAGAATATCCAGAGTTTAACTTTAAATGCTTTGTTTTATCATTGTTTAGTTTTATTTTTGTGTAGGAAATTTGATCCGTTGAAAAAAAAAATGTATATATTTTTCACAGATCTAATTTCAAGAATCAAATTTCCAGCTGTGAAATTTGTAAAAGTTGAATCACTGCAATTCTTTATTACTTCTCCTTGGATTCATTTGAATTTTTTATCAAAAACTTATTTATCTCTAACAGAGGGATCCTGGGACATTTTGATTTTAGAAATAAAATTATGAAACTCATAAATCAATGTGCAAGTTTCTAAACTCAAATCCTAAGCACATGGCCATGTATAAGAATTGAAAAATCATTTATGAATTTCATGGACAAAGTACAATCATTTTCCATTTCTTGGCTGTCACACAAACATCAAAAATTTTGTCCCCAAATCATTTGAAAATTGAAAGAAGTCACGGGATTTTAAGAACATGAAACAAGAGATAAAATTGTCAAGAACAGTAAAAAAAATAAATCTGAGAGGGTTTTTAAATCCTAGTTCTCTAATTTTCATCATGAATGACAAAAGTGAAAAATATAGAGCTTTATTATAACAACCCTAGTTGCTTGTTATATATTAGTACAAACGTGGGCTATCCTCTATGAAATCTAATGGTTATTTTGGTTATCAACGATCACCATTGTTGGTCCTAACTCCCGATATGCATTTTCTGAAGGTAATTGAAGCTTTGTTTTAGTATGTCGAGATGTAGTAGGGGTTGTGCACACTCTATTCAGGAGGAAATATCTATCTATTGTATTAAGAGTTGTTCTAATACTTGTTTTTTTTTTTATTGTGATATTTGTTTTTACATTTTCAATATGTATTTCATTTATTTTTATTTTTATGTTAAAATTTTTGTGTTTGGTTTGCAGGTTAGGTGGAGCTGGAGTTGGAGCTGAGCTGGGAACTTGGCCCTTAAGGCCCCAGTGCTTCAAGCTGAAGCTCTGATACCATGTGTAATGACTTGAAATAAAAATTTGATATAAATCATTTCAATTGCACAAATATATTAATCACCAGAACATATAAATTTATTGAGCTAAACATATTAGCTTACGAACAGCCTCATAACACATCATATTCCTTAAATTTCATAAAACAAATACATAAATTAACATATCTGGGTCTGATGTTAACCCTCCATTTTTTGCTTGTCTTGTTGACCTTCTTGTTGCTGCCTTGCTCGGCTTGAATCCATGGACCAACTCTGCTCAAAACCGAGTATCCATCTTGCCAACTAGGACAACTACCTAACTCCAGGATACCATATGGATATCCTAGCCCCCGTGCCCAAAACCCCCAGCAAATTGGTGCCCCTGTACTAACCCTTCCCGACTACAAAACTCAGAACCCTCCTTTGTGCAAATCCAAGAGAACCCTCCAAAAAAATAAAATTTTCTCGTAGAATGATAATCCCCCCTTCGTAAACCTCCTCCCCCTCATATTCCTCCTTCACCACCCTTCCTTTCATTTACTTCCGTACCTACACATATATTACCTTATCCCCTCATAATTAATATCTTATCCCTTTATAATTCATATCTTATCCCTTTATGTTCAATGTCTTATCCCTTTCCGTGTACGTAAGTCTTTAACAAATTAAAATTATAATTTATTAACCCTATTAATTTAATACCCATGTCAATGAATGTAACAGGTAATTAATTAATCAATTAATTAATCAAATTGTAACCATTAATTAATTAATAAATATTTAATTAGTATCATTATACCAATCTTGTTTAATTAATACCATGTTAAGACAATTAATCCCCTAATTAATTTTTACTTAATAATCCTTAAACATTTTTTCAACTAGGGTTGTTACATATTTACTCATTAATGTTCTAGGTTTTCTCGAAGGAACGTTGATTTTAAAAGTATCATGATTCAGGATCACATCCTGTGCAAAAGGTACTTGGGTTCTAGATATAGCGCAATAAAATTTCCAGGTTCTATTGCATGAACTGATACTATGTTAGAATACAGTTGTCGTGGGTAGAATTACCAGACTTCTAAGATAGTTGGTTTAAGTTCATTCTCAATTTAAAGAAAGGTCATTAGGGATGAATTCTTACTTATGTGTAATAAAAATAAATAGTATGTAATGGACATAAAGTAGTGCTGTGGCTACTTGTTTTCAATGTATACAAAACTCTATAATTACAATAAATGAACTCAGTACTAAAATTTTGTTGATACTTCTTCTGGTCTACAATGTTTTTTATCTGAATCAGACAGTCTTTAATTAACCCTTGTGGCCTACATATTCACTCTACAGCCATGTATACATGTATTTATGCTTCTGTGCTTTCGAAATTTATGATCCTTAATTTCACTGAGTTTTTTCGTTTCTACGCTATTCAAATCAAAAGGAACTTTTGTTCTGTAATTTTTTTGAATTGTACAAGATTAAACTATTGACATAAAAGGAAACAAATATATATTTACACTTCCAATACCATCATTGAGACTGTTATTTTATGAATCATTGGATAGTTTAAATAGATTATAAACTTTCTGCACAGATTCTATATATATGTACGATATTGTTCTCATCATACATAGATATTATAACAGGTTTGATTTTAACATGAATACTGTTAGATATTCGAGTGATATGGCTCTGTGTAATTCCTAAGAGTAATATGCATATGCATATATATACTTTTAATTCTTAAGTACCTTTCAATATTTTCTTTAGCAATTTATGTATTATACGAGTTCTTCACTTGATTTCTTAAACATACATAAACACAACATCTGTATTATTATAAGTAGAATTGAACTGATTATGTTTTAAAACTAGATGCATTCTCATTTTTTGTACATAATTCAATTATATTCATAGCTAAGATACACATGCATTTTATTTGACACAAAAAGTTATATTTATAAGGATTTATCCTACAATTGTTTCCATCCAATTTGTAATTTAATACACAGAAATAAATCATACAGAATTAAAATAGATATACTCTTTCAGTCATTAATTCAAAAAGACTTATGTTTAGAGGGTTAATCAACAAAAATAAGTCACTCATAACTGTATAGATGTAGTTCTATCATCCATTTAAATCAATAAACATATGACCAGAGAAAGAGTATATGAACATTTCTGAGAAAGTTTGTCGAACAACAAATGGAACAACCATGTTCTTCCCAACCTTAGAACGGAACAAGCAATGTTGCTTGCTCCATTCACCCCCTATCCTGAACAACAATCCATGAGGGATAATTACATAAATCCTCCTCAACAAATGTCCTTTAGTTTCAGTAACTTCTCCTTGACTCACACTTAGAAAAAAATGTTCATAACAACAAGAGATAATTATTTTTCCCCAACATACTAAGCAACGTCCTTCCTCCTCCCATATGTTATATATCCAAAAGAAATTGTGCCTAGGTATTTTTCCCCTTGGGAATTTTTTCATCTTTCCAAATCTCTGATTTTCAAGATCTGTCGATGGCCAAATTATTGATTTTCCACTTGTAACATTCATCTCTGATGTAGTTGGAACATGTTCTCCACTCATGGAGTCATGGTTAGTTGATTTTAACCTCGTTGTTCCATTTGTTCATAAAAAATAAACATAAAATATTCATTTCTTACAAGTTTCATAGTCAAAGAGTTAGTTGGGTCAAATCATATATTTTCTCAAAAGTCAGAATCATTATTTAGAATTTACTAGCTTCAAAATTCAGAATCGCCATAAATGACAATAATTTTCCAATTTCAAATTTACCAAAAATGGAAATAAATTCCTAAGCATTTTTAGAATCTAAAAATAATTTATTTTTGGGGGTGTTACATCCTTTCCCCCTTCAATAAAACACTATCCTCGGTGTTCGTCCCTTTCTTGGAAGAGGATTGGATGATATTTCTATAGATCTCCCTCCAACTCCCAAGTGGCCTCCTCAGGACTAAAGTGCTTCCATTGCACTTTTAGCTGGGTAATGACTCTATTCCAAAGTGTTATTTCTCTCTTGTCTAGAATCTGGAGAGGTTCATCTTGGAACTCGCCTTCTGGTTCCACTGGCACCAAGCTCCAATTGATCATATGAGTAGGGTCATGAACATAATTCTTTAACATAGAAACATGAAATACATTATGAATTTTTAGATTGGCAGGAAGGGCAAGTTGGTATGCTATTGGTCCAATTCAAGCTAAGACTCGAAAGAGCCACAAAACTTGGGTTCCAACTTGGCATAGTTCCCTAGATTTATTGAAATGTTTTGGTCTTTGACTTTTAAATAGACGTAGTATCCCACTTGAAATTCGAGGTGTCTTATTCTCAAGTTTGCATAATGTTTTGTTCTATCCTAAGCCTCTTTTGAATTTTGTTGTACTTTTATTACCATGCTCTCCATTTCTTGAAGAACTTTTGGTCCCACCATGTGTTTGTCAACTAGGTTATCCCAGCTAATCGGAGTCATACACTTTCTGTCGCATAGTACTTTGAAGGGGCTCATTTTAGCTGAAGTTTGGTAACCATTGTTGTATGAAAATTCCACCAAGTGTAGGCAGTCTTCCCACTTGCTTGGTTTTGTTCTTACGTGCATGTGTAGCATATCTTCTATGATTTGGTTTTTTCATTCAGTCTTCCCATATGTTTGTGGATGATAACTTGTGCTAAAATTCAAGTTAGTATTTAACCCTGCAAACAATTCTTTCCAAAAAGCAAATGTAAATTTTACGTCTCTATCTGAAATCACCATTTTAGGAATACCATGTAGTCTAAAAATTTATTTCATGAATATTTCAGCGATGTTAATATCTTTAAAACTAGACTTTATAGGAATAAAGTGTGAAGACTTTCTAAGATTATCGATTACCACCATAATTGAATCATTTTGTTTTTGAGTTCTAGGCAAACCTGTAATAAATTCCAGTGATATAGTCTCCCATTTCCATTCCAGCACAGGTAAGGGCTACAACAGGCCGACTAGATGTTGGTGTTTGACATTCACCTCCTGACAATCTTGACACTTAACTAAGTATTCTGTTGTTTTTCCCTTCATGTTAGGCAAACAAAAAAACTTTCCTAGTGTTGTTACTATTTTCTGGTATCTCGAGTGACCAAAATATGGTTTCTTGTGTACTTCATCCAAAATCGTTAACTTTAATTCCACCGAATTTGGTATATATATTCTATTTTTAAATTGTAGTAGACCATTTCTACCCAAACTTAGATCTCTTTTGTCTGAAATTTCTGTATTATTTCATAATTTTTCCACTGTGTTAGTGTAATTCTCATCGTTATTACTTGGAGCCTTTATCCTTTGTTCAATATCTCTTTCTTCCTTGCTAATGTTTATTTCAAACATCCCATGAACTCTTCTTCTTAAGGCATGTGACACCTTCTTTTCCTCACCCTTGATATGTCTTATCTCAAATTCAAATTCTCTCAAGAAGGCCATCCACCTTGCTTGCCTTGCATTAAGGTATGGTTGACTAAACAAAAATTTCACACCATTGTTATCTGTCAATAACATAAATTTTCTTCCCATTATGTAGTGTCACCATATACTTAGGGAGTGTATCACCACTTCCAACTCTAAGTCATGAGTGACATAGTTTCATTTGTCGTCCTTTAGTTTTCAGGAGTCATAACAAATAACGTGCCCTTCTTGAGTTAGGAAGCCACCTAGTCTTTCTTTACTCGCGTCCACACAGACTGTGAAGTCTTTCTCTCGATATGCTACTTTTAAAATGGGCATGGTTGTTAACAATTCCTTTAACTTATTGAAACTTCCCTGACATTTATGTGACCAATTAAACTTAGTTCCATTCTTTTGTAATGATGTGATGGGGTATGCAATCTTAGAAAACCCTTCTATAAATGTGCGATAATATCCTGTGATTCCCATGGATGACCATATGTTTTCTACATCATTAGGAATTGGCCATTCCATGATGGCTCTTATTTTCTCAGGATTGACTCAAATACCTTCCTCATATATTACATGTCCTAGGTACTTTATTTTCTTCTGATAAAATTTGCACTTATCGAATTTGGCATACAATTTGTGTTCTCTCAACGTTTGTAGAACTATCCTTAAGTGCTCTTCGTATTCTTCTTCTGTTTTAGAATACAATAGGATATCGTCAATAAATACCAAAAGAAAATTGTCCAAGTACTGACTGAAAATATTGTTCACTAAACACATAAATGTGGTTGGCACGTTAATGAGTCCAAATGGTATAACAACAAATTCGTAATGTCCATATCTCATTCAGAATGTTGTTTTACTTATGTCCTCATATTTTATTCTAACCTGGCGATAACCAGATCTTAAATCCAATTTAGAAAAAATCTTTTCCCCACCCACTTGATCAAACAGATCATTGATCCTAGGTAAGGGGTACTTATTTCTAATAGTCATTTTGTTTAATTGTCTGTAATCGATGCATAATATCAAGTTTTTCTCTTTATTTTCAACAAAAAGGACTGGTGCTTCCCATGGTGATACACTCCTTCTGATATATTCTTTGTCCAATAATTCATGTAATTGAATTTTTAATTATGTTAATTCTGGTAAACTCATTCAATAGGGTGCTTTAGATATAAAGGTTGAACTAGGTAGTAGGTCGATAGAAACGTCTATCTCCCTCCTTGGGGGTAATTCATGTATCTCATCAAAAAACACATCTCTGAAATCATGCAAGATGACAAAGTCCTCCAAGCTAGCTTTATTTTCTTTTTCCAACAGATTTGTTACTTGGATGGCATAAATATGACAACCCTTTCTCATGCATTTCTGAAATTGCATTGCTGAAATCTATCTAACTAAGATTGGTTTTTGTATTCATTGTATTTTCCCAACAATTTCATTTTCATCTTTATACATGAGTGATTTTTCATAACAATCTAACACTGCTTTATGCCTTTCTAACCAATCCATTCCAATAATTATGTCATAAGACCCTAACGGTAGAATGTTCATATTTGTCTTTGTGTTTTGACCACCTAAAATGAACTTACAATTAGAAACAAAATCATATACTTTTCTTTTTGTTCCTGTTTCTAGTTGTACTAGCCAATATTTTGCAAGTCTTATTTTACTAGCACAACAGAAAAATAGCTGTCGGTGAACGTCGAAAGGCTGAGAAGATGAAATGAATCTTTAAAAGAATATATTAAATTTTATTATCTATTAACAAATAAACTGTTGGGCTTCATTTATCTGGTGTTAATATTTTAATTTATGTTAATCACTTACTTGGAAATCAGTTAGCTATCAAAGTAATTTCTAAATATGATTAGGTAAATGTAAAAAAGTAAACACATAAACTGATGTCTTTATAATAGCTAGGAAGTTAATGATTGAAATCACAGCCATTTATTTTGTGTGACTACTAAGAATATTCCAGCCATATTTAATCTTGTCCATAGAAAAGTTATTAAGCACTAAACCCCTATTAAATATGCCCATTGTCAATAGGTGTACGCCTTTCAGCGTAATTAATTTTATTTCAATCCACTACACCAGGAGCAATGTAACTCAACGTAGGTCCTGGATTGATTAAAACCGAAATACAAGTATTGTTAATATTACCTTCAATTTCCACTACAATGGATTGATGGTCATCTTGTCGGCCATCCACGACTGCATGGATCTGATGTAATCTTCTGCCCACATTTCCCACTATAGAGGCTTCTTGTAGGTTGTGAACCGTAGTTCTAGCTGCTGAAGTCAAACATGGACAGTTCCTCGTTAAGTGAGGTTCTCCACATTCCCAGCAATTTAATGGTTCATGGGGGTTGTCTTGAAACTTCTTTGTTCCCAAATTTACTGGTTTACCACCTCCATGGGTGTTCTAATTGTTGGAGTGAAAATATTTCCTTGGAAAACTCTTTGTTGTGTTCCGAAAAGGAGATGGTTGATATCCCTTATTTCATTGGTTCATTCAGTCTTGTTTCTTGTCTTTCCAAGCCTTGGGAAATTCTGACTGTAGTTTGTATTGCTCATAACACATTTGAGATTTCCTAAAAACTTCCCTCAAGGACTTGGGATTATCAAATTTGATTATGTCTGTAATGTACCTCAAATTCACTATAAAAATAAATAAATTATGACATAATTCAATTTCGTTTAAGCTTAGAATTTAAGAGAAGGTAAGATTCATTTATGTCCATAATGACATTATTACACCAGTCAAGTTTACTTCAAACAAAAAAGCTTATATGGATGAATTCTTCCATAATTCTATCACTTCTCTTAAATCTGATACTACTCTAACAAGCTTATATGTATTTAGGCAGTATCTAAGCTTATGTCGAAGAAACCTTTGAGATCTCAGAGAGATAAAGCTTAGGTCGTAGCACAATTGTTGTTAGATCAGTTGGAGAAAGGATCTGGCTGCACAGAGTTTAACCTCTGGGAGGACGCGTAAGAGAACAACTGAAATGAACGGTGGAGACACTTTGGGGAGAAGTGCCAAAACTACGAGAGTCCTCAAATCTAGAAAGGATGTGTGAGGTTTAAACCTGGTGCATGCAGGGTAGTGAAGAAACTCCCAAATTCTGAAGAGGAGAAAGATGAGATTTGATCGTGATCGTTGATCATCCTGAAAAGATCAAAACTGTTGACCATGGCTAAATGTCACATCTGTCCATCGGAGGGACACGTGGTTGTCAGTCAACGTTTCAGCACCCGGGAAACCAAAGGTCAAGACTCCTCATTTTTGAAAGTCACGAAATCCTAGTACATGAAACTCAGAATCAGTTTAGCGGGAATAGCTTTTGTCATTTTGGCAACCAAAAAACTCAAAGGAAAGAGCCCTCATTTTTTCAAGTCGCAAACTCCTGATGCACGAAACCTCGATGTGCTCTGTGGATTCAACCCCATGTCATTGGGAAAGATCATATGGATGGGGGCTAAAGGGGGAGCCGAAACCTATTAATCCCTTTTTGGTATTTCAGGATCCAGGAATTCGAAGGGCCTAGTATCGTTGCCGCCAGAGTCACGAAATTCTGAATCGCGAAACCCCAAAACCTTGAACCCCGAAACCCGGAAGTACTATATGTACAGGCTTCCTTCAATTCAATTATTCAAAGCTATATCTGCTAGAAATTCAATTACAAAAGTACAGATATGCCTATAAAAATATCAATACATTTCAAGCTCATCTATACATACACAATCCTACCTAGAATTTTGATTTCAGAGTTAAATATGCTCCTATAGGTGGATCTGTTCTTTCAAGTTCATATGTAGATAGTTTTGTCTAGAATTTTGTTACAGGAGGAACCTTTCCCAGAATGTAGTTTTTGAACATAAACTTCTTACAATGAACAGATGTAATCCATGGAAATTATTTCAACTGAGCACAATTAGATGCATAAAATTAGATACATGAATCATTCAAACAAAGACTGAGCATATTTTAAAAGAAGATAAAATACAAAGTTGATATTTCAGCATTCGATATTTTCTTATTACATATGCGTGGAGTTCCATTGCTTTACTAAACCCCGAAATCCTGAAATACTAGGCCCATAGCCCTTTCACATTTCCCGATTTGACACTTCTTGTTTCATTTTTGTTTATGCATCAGGTGTTTGAAAACCCCAAAATCCCAAACCCCGAAATCTCGAAATGTTGGTCCCACAACCCTTTCGCATTTCGCAATTCAACAGTTTTTCTTTCATTTTTTTTTTGTTTGTGCATCGTTATTAAAATAGGAAAGTCTAAATATGAATGGTCGAATTGGTATAGTATTGGGCAAAGGAAATTTCTGTAAGAAGAAAGAGTTCATCTGGTTTCTTTACTGTTAAAGTAGTTCATATAATAGATCTTCCATTGCAAATTATATAGTATGATTTTTTGTTTCTGTACTCTCTTGTTCGAGATAACTTTATACGTGTTAGGTTAATGAACTATAAGGGAAAATTGGTATAATAGTCGGTCTTCCTACCTTAGCTACATATCTGTCTCTACATAGTCTGTTTAATTGAAAGGAAAAAAGTGTCATAGTTTGCAACACTCATAATGTTGTTCCTGACATTATTCATACAGTTAGATTAATGAAATTACAACATCACCTTCTGTCCCAATATGCCAATCTTAAAATTGATTTCACTCAGAAAATGAATAATGAAATAAAAATAACCATGAATCTAATTTAGAGGAGATTTCTTCCAGAATTTAACCATGCATAAATCCTTTCAACTATCATAAGAAATAAAAGGCCAATTCTATCGTTCATTCAGATTTAATAAATACATGACATTAGATATCAAATCATTCGAATAGAAATTGGAAATCATTACAGTTTTGATTTAGCAAATACATTGCATCAGATATCAACTCATTCAAACAGAAAAGGAGTAGAGAAACATATCTGAACAATATCGTGAGAAGACAACGAAACAACCATGTTCCTCCCAACCATAGAACATGGAAGCCAAATCACTTGCCCAGTTCACCCCCTATCTTTACCATGAGTCCATGAGGGCTAACTCGAAACTCCTCCTCAGCAATGTCCTTCAATTCCAATAGTTATCCTCTTGGCTGACACTTACTCAGCAGTGTTCATAACAACAAGGAAAATGTGTTTCAGCAGACTCCTCTTGCCTCACACTCAATTCGTAGTGTTCATAACAAAAAGAGAGCTCAAAAATATTTTTCCCTAGCATACTTGGCACCGTCCTGGCTCCTCGCATATGCTATTTAACAATTTTGACAAGGTCTTTTTCCCTTCCTTGGGGGGGGATTTTTGCATCTTTCTAAGTTCCTAATTTTCAGGGGCTGCCAATGGCCAAATCTTTGATTTTCTACTTGTAATAATCATCCCATAGGTATTTCTAACTTGTTACCCACTCATGGAGTCATGGTCAACTGATTTTAACATGGTTGTTCCATTTGTCCTCCTACAATTAATATAAATATTATGTTTTTTTAATTTTTTTATACAAGCGTCATACTCAAATAGTTAGTTGAGTCCAATCAAAACTTTTCCCAATAGTCATAATAATTAATTTAATATCAAACTCAAAATTCGAAATTGCCATAAATGGAAAAAATTTTCCAAATTTGAATTTACTAAAAATGGAAATAAATTTCCAGCAAATTTAAATTTCAAAATTATTTTATTTTTTGGGATATCACATCCTTTCCCCCTTCAATAAAACATTGTCCTTAGTGTTCATTCCTTTCCTGGAGTAGGATTGGATGATATTTCTGCAAATCTCCCTCCAACACCTAAGTGGCCTCCTTAGGACTAAAGTGCTTCCATTGCACCTTTACCTGAGCGACGAATCTATTCCGAAGAGCTATTTCTCTCCAGTCCAGAATGTGTAGGGGTTCCACCTGCACCAAGTTCCAATCAATCATATGAGTAGGATCATGAATATACCTTTTCAACAAAGACACATGAAATACATTATGAATTCTTAGATTAGATGGAAGTGCAAGTTGATATGCTACGGGTCCAATTTGATCTAGTATCTCGAAGGGTCCACAAAACATGAGTTCCATCTTGGCATATTTCCCTAACTTCATCAAGATTTTTTGGTCTTTGACCTTCAAATAAACATGGTCTCCTACTTGAAATTCCAAGTGTCTTCTTTTCTGATCTGCATAGCTCTTTTGTCTATCATGTGCTTCTTTCAAGTTTTGTTGTACCTTCCTTACCATGTTCTCCATTTCTTGGAGCATCTCTGATCCAACCATGAGTTGGTCAGCTGGGTTATCCTAGCTAATTGGAGATGTAATCTTTATTCCATACAGTATTTCGAAAGGGCTCAACTTAGCTGAAGTTTGGTACCCATTCTTATATGTAAATTCTACCAAGTGTAGGTAGTCTTTCCACTTGTTCGGCTTTGTTCTTACATACATGCGGAGCATATCCTCTATGATTTGGTTTGTCCTTTCAGTCTATCCATTCATTTGTAGATGATGACTCATACTGATATTCAAATTAGTATTTAGCCTTGCAAACAATTCCTTCCAGAAAATGGATGTGAGTTTTTCGTCTCTATCTGAAATCACCATTTTAGGAATACCATGCAGTCTAAAAATTTCTTTCATGAATAATTCAACAATGTTTATAGCTTTAAAAATAGACTTTACAGGAATAAAATGTCCAGACTTACTAAGTTTATCGATTACAGCCATGATAGAATCATTCTGTTTCTGAGTTTTTGGCAAATCTGTTATAAAGTCCAGTGATATGGTCTCCCATTTCCATTCTGGTACTGGTAATGACTATAATAAGTCGGTTGGATGTTGGTGTTCGGCCTTAACCTACTAACAATCCTGGCACTTGGCCAAGTATTTATTCTATTTCTCCTTTCATATTAGGCCAGTAAAACAATTTTCTAAGTGCTAATATCATTTTTTGGTAACCTGGATGACCAGAATACGGTTTCTTATGCACTTCATCCAAAACTGTTAATTTTAACTCTATTGAATCTGGTATGTAAACTCTGATTTTAAATCGTAATAGTCCCTTCTCGTCGATACTTAGATTTGGTTTATCTAAGTCTGGGATTCTTTTTTGTAATTATGCCATCATCTTAGTGTAATTTTCGTCGCTAATATTGGTCATCCTTACCTTTTGTTCCAGATTACTTTTTTCCCTGTTAATATTTACCTCAAATAACCCATGGACTCTTCTGCTTAAAGCGTCTGCTACTTTATTTTCTTTTCCATTCATTTGTTTGACCTTGAAGTCGAATTTTCTCAAGAAGGCTAGCCACCTTTCTTGTCTTGCATTAAGGTTTGGTTGGTTAAACAGATATTTCACACTGCTATTATTCATCAATAGTAGAAATTTCCTTCCAATTATGTAGTGTCGCCACATTTTTAAGGCATGTATTATTGCTACCAATTCTAAGTCATGAGTGACATAATTTTTCTCATGTTCTTTTAATTTCAGGGACTCGTAACAAATCACGTGCCCTTCCTGAGTTAGAACACCACCTAGTCCCTCTTTACTTGCATCAATGCATACTGTGAAATCTTTATCTCGGTCTGCTTCCTTCAAAATGGGCACCGATTACAATAATTCTTTCAGCTTGATAAAACTGTCTTGACACTTTTGTGACCAGTTAAACTTGGTCCCTTTATTTTGTAATGACATGATAGGGTAGGCTATCTTGGAAAACCCTTCTCTAAATATGCGATAATATCCAGTGATTTCCATGAATGACCCGATATCTACCACATACTTAGGTACTGGCCATTCCATAATGGATTTTATCTTTTTTGGGTCTACAGGAATACCTTCCGAGGAAATGGCATGTCCTAAATATTGTATCTCTTTTTTATAAAAGTCACACTTGTCAAATTTGGTGTACAAATTGTGTTTCCTCAATGCTTGCAAAACTATCCTTAAGTGTTCATCATGTTCTTTTTCCATCTTTGAATAGACCCGAATATCATCGATAAATACTACTATGAACTTGTCTAAGTACTAACTGAAATGTTGTTGATCAAGCACATAAATGTGGCTGGTGCATTAGTGAGTCTGAAAGTTATGACTACAAACTCGTAGTGTCCATATCTTGTTCAAAAATTTGTCTTGTTTATGTCCTCATCCTTTATCATAACTTGATGATAACCAAATCATAAATCCAATTTTGAAAAGATCCTGGCCCCACGAACTTGATCCAACAGATCATTTATCCTTGGTAAGGGGTATTTGTTCTTAATGGTCATTTTGTTCAGTTGTCTATAATCAATACATAGTCTTAGATTACTGTGTTTCTTTTTCATAGAGAGGACTGGTGCTCCCCATGGCGAGACACTCGATCTAATATATTCTTTGTCCAAAAATTCCTGTAATTATATTTTTAATTATGTTAGTTCTAGTAGACTCATTTGGTAGGGTGCTTTTGAGATAGGGGATGATCCAGGTAGTATGTCTATGGAAAAATCTATTTCCCTTCTAGGAAGTAATTCTGGTATCTCATCCACAAACATGTCTCTGAATTCACGTAGGACATCAAAGTCTTCTAACTTGGTCTTATCTTCTTTTCCTAATAGATTCGTTACGTGGATGGCGTAAAATTGACATCCCTTTCTAATACATTTCTTAAGTTGCATCGCTAAAACTTGTCTGACTGATACAGTTTTTGGTATGCCTTGGGTTGTTCTAACAGTGCAAAAATTGTCCTTATAGCTAAATATCTTTGTATAACAGTCTACTACTTCTTTGTGTTGTTCCAACCAATCCATATTGATAATCATATCATAAGATCCTAGTGGTAGGATGTTCAGATTGGCCCTTATCTTTTCACCATCTAAGTTGCACTCAAGATCAGAAATAAAGTCAACTACTTTTCTTCTAGTACATGTTGCTAATTGTACAAGCCATGACTTTGCATGTTTCAGTTTCTTAAGTTTATTCAACTCTACTACATCGGGAGTAATATAACTTAACATAGCTCCAGGGTCAATTAAAACATAAATTTGAGTGTCATTGATTTTATCTTCGATTTCTACCATCGAGGAGGGGTGGTCAAATTGTCGACCATCTATGGCTGCATTTATCCAATGCATACTTTTTCCCACATCTCCCACTATCGAGGCTTCCTGCAAATTGTGAACAACAGTTTTGTTGGCTGCAATTAAACGTGGATAGTTCCTCCTTAGATGAGTTTCTCCACACTCCCAACACTTTAATGGCTCATGGGAGTTGTCCCCAAACATCTTCATTCCCAGGTTTACCTGTTTACCACTACCTTTCGTATTCGGATGATTGGAGTGAAAATCCTTCCTTCAGAAACCTTTTGCTGCAACTCGATAAGGAGTGGGCTGGTATCCCTTCTTCCATTGGTTCATTCGATCTTGATTCTTATCTTTCTAGGACTTAGGAAACTCTTCCCGTTGTTTATAATGGTCATAGCATATTCATTCTTTCCTAAATACCTCACTCAAGGATTTGGGGCTGTCAAACTCAATTTTGTCCCGATAGGCCTGTGGTAAACAACTTAAGACTCATTGGATTTTTACCTTATCCTACCAGATGTATGGTACGAACCTTAGTAGTTCCAAAAATTTATTTATAAGGTCCTCCATCATCATCTGTATGAGTTGTAACTTGTAAAATTCTTTCGTCTTCCTTTCATAATAGCTTTCAAAAAGGTATTGTTTCTTGAAATACTTCTTAGAGTTGAACCATTCCAACTGTTTCTCCTTTAGTGCCTTGGCCAATTTTAGGTCCTGCCACCAAATGTTGGCCTTCCCTTTTAGATTGTAGATGGCCATTCTAACCTCCATGTTGTTGGAATGGTTGTAGATCTAGAATTATTTGTTGATGTCCAACAACCATGCCTCAACTTCTTCTCCTATCCTGGATTCTCCATCAAAGGTAGCTGGTTTAATCTTTTTAAATTCTCCTTCAAGGTGTTCTACTTGTTTTGTTTTTCTGCCTGGTATGGTTTTGTCTTCAGTGGAAGGTTTCCCTTATGATGAACGATCTTGCTTTTCTCCTTCTGCACCATAATTCTTGGAGTTCCTTTTACTGACCTCCTCATCATGTTTATCATCTTTTGGAATTTTCTTGTTTACTATACTATGCAATAGGACTTCATTTATCTATTGTTGTTCATGTTGTCCTTTCTTCAATTTTTCATTGTCGGCCTTGAAAAGCTATAGTTCAACAATAAGATTCCTCATTGTTTCCAACACCTCTGTGGGTGAGCTTCCATCATTGTTATGTCTTGGATTTCTAGGAGGTCCTTGCTACGAATTCCCTTCCATCTTGATTTCTACACCTTCTTGGGCTGCCATAATCAAGACAAAATAGAAAGGCTTTTTGTTTGTAACCACAAGATTTATTAGTTTTTTCATAAATCAGAATATATACTAAAAAAATTAATGTCGCCTTGTTCAGGCCTAGTGTTGTAACTTTTTCTCTAATACCATATGTAATGTACCTCAAAATTACCATAAAAAAAAATTTCTATGACATAATTCAATTTTGTTTAAGCTTAGAATTTAAGAGAAGGTAAGATTCATTTCTATCCATAATGAAATTATTATGCCAGTCAAGTTTAGTTTGAACAGAAAAGATTATATGGATGAATTCTTCCATAATTCTATCACTTCCCTTAACTCTCATACTAGTCTAACATGCTTATACGTATTTATCTAGTATCTAATATTAGGTCGAAGGAACCTTTGAGAGATTAGAGAGATAAAACTCAAGTGGGAGCACAAGTGTCGTTAGATCAGTTGCAGAAAGGATCTGGGCACACAAAGTTTAACCTCTGGGAGGATGTGTAGGAGAACAACTGAAATGAACAATGGAGACACTTCAGGCAGAAGTGCTGAAATTGTGAGAGTCATTAGATCCAGAAAGGATGCATGATGCTTAAACCTGGTGCATGCAAGGGAGTGAAGACTCTCCCAAATTTTGAAAAGGAGAAAGATGAGATTTGATCGCGACTGTTTATCATCCTGAAAAGATCAAAATTGTTGACCATGGCTAAAGGTCGCAATCATCCATCTGAGGGACACGTGGTTGTCGATTGGCATTTTGGCACCTGGGAAACCAAAGGTCAAGACTCATTGTTTTCACAAGTTGCGAAATCTTGGTACATGAAACCCCAAATCAGTTTAGTGGGAATAAGTTTCGTCACTTCGGCACTCAAAAAATCCAAAGGCAAGAGCCCTCATTTTCACAAGTCATGAAATACTGGTACAAAAAACCCCGATGTGCTTTATCGAGTTAGCCCTAGGTCATCGGGCAAGATCATATGGACGGGGGCTAAAGGGGGAGAGGAAACCTATTAATTGTAACGACCCCTTCGTTACGTCTATGAATAGCGAAGTACAATAGGAAAAAAATATTTCTTTTTCTTTTCTTTTGGACAAATAAGAAATTAACAACATCACCTAATTCACTAAGGTGACACATGATCAAATATAAACAACTCTACATATCATTGCGGAACAAGATTTCAAAATATAATGCCAAACAATCT
>JZKD02S1967554.1:323558-334305 GCA_000966675.3 Picea glauca | reverse complement strand
ACTTTTAACTTCTTGACTTTCCCCCCCTTCAGTGTGAGACTATGACCTAGTGGGGGTGCCCAGGCCATTGAGTCTCCTCCTCACCTCTCTAAGAGGTGGGGGACATTACAACAAGAAAAAATATATGCTAAGTAATCATTTTCCCCTTGCTTAAGGTTCAAGTGTTGGAACCTTTTCTCCCATACTATATGTAATGTTTCCCAAATTTTACAACAAAAAATAAATAAAAATTTAAAATAGGGTCACTATACATTATCATTGGTTTAAAAGAGAAAAACCTTCTAACAATCATAAACTTCATCATAGAAAGGTTCCTTGGCATCCATAGCTTGATCTTACCGCTTCTTGTCATGGATGTGAGATTTCATATAACTAGGTGTACATATCTATTATGACAATGTTAACTCTAAATTCCATAAGAGAGAAAGTGAAATCTACTACCTAACACATATATTCCCATGGTATTTCATTCTAGTGTTCAAGGTGTTTATAAAATATAGGAATTCTTTCCTATTTGTGCAATCCCATAGTGTAATTTAGGTTACCCTTAACAATCTTGATCATTTGTTATTATCGCTAGAATTGTTTATACAAGTATTAAACTCAGGCAATTATGACTAGCGCAAGGGTCACTATTACTAACAAACGAACACATGAGAGCTAACATGGTCCAACCTTTTACTAGGCCATAGGTATGAGTTAGTACATAACCAGAACAAAAATGATGTTCTTTCTAAACCCTAACCAGTCTGTACTTGTTCGTCACCATAACTATGGAAATAAAAATGGTGGCAGGGCTGACACTATTTGGATTTAATGACCATACTCGTGAAATTTAACAAGTAAGATGTGGCATACTACTTGGAATGGTGATTGACCTTTGTGCCCACTGCACTCTCGCCATCTCACATAGATCACATGGCCTCGATATGGATCTTACCCATCGCCATTACTAGGCTTGATAGAGGTTTTTACCATTGTTTGGTTCATTCATTCCTGTCTCTACATTTATGAAAACCACTGTCAATCTACCTCTACTACTACTCGGCTTGGTGTAGTGACTAGCAATCGTGAAGTTGGAACTCGTATTGGTGAAAGGAGTGTTCAAAGAACACTGGTTGGAACCCCTTTCAAGGTAAGAATTCATCAACATTGGTTATTCGTTCTCCGTCCTATGTGGTTACACCGTCTGGTATTGATGTGTATGCTTTGCATGTGTCCTCCTGACACTTTGTTTCTTTGGTATGACTTGTTATTTATTATGTAATGTATTTTATGTAGGAGATTAAGATATTGTACTAGAGGCAATATCGATTGTAATTGGGTTATGTTACCTCATGGTTTTTCGTGTCTCTTTCTGATATGTAGCCGAATAATCATTTTCTTTAACCCTAAGTGTTTTCAACATAGAATAATCCTATAGGGTAACATTATTGCCAAGAGTTTCATCATGGTTTGTATTTATTTTACCGGGTTCTTCGTCAAGGCTAGGTTTGATTCCCCATTGTGTAATACTTGTAATGTACCTCTAATTTGACATAAAAAAAAAAAAAATTCTATGGTACATTAATCTCCAACTTTTAGTTTAATAGAATTGTAGAAAATAATATTTAAAGTTTACCCTAATTATAGATTGATATTCTATCTGTCATAGGAGGATATTCCTATTCCAAACTAACTTCATACTTTATATGAGAGGTTTCCAAAGAATTCTAGCACGCTTGTAAGACATAATTTTTTTTTCATATAGATATTAATACTTATACATATATCCACCTGTATACAATGTACATTAGGATTTGATTCATAATCGCCTTTAAAATATTGGGCTCTTCATGTTTTATTCACAAGTTTAGATCATTGCCTTGTACTAATAGCACATCTACCGAAACTGTGTATACGTTGAGAGTTATTACCTTAACATAACATGTAGTATTTCATAGATTAGTGATACCATTAACGTTGTCTGAGTCGCTTAAACATATTTCCTTTAAGGCTTAGTCATGGTCAAACACTTTTCGTCATCCGACTTAAGGTTTAAACAAGGAAATTCCCCCGCAATCTTCCTATGTAACTAACTCATAACTAAGTTTCGTCCCACCGATAGAGATAACATAATGGTAGGCTAACTGAAAAAATTAGTCAGCCACTGTCATTAACTTCACATATTTGGTGGTAAGGGAAGGAGATGTATCTATCGAAAAGGAATTAAGGATCTATCCCTGTGTTTAATATGGGTCTTGTATGTGCCAGTCCTGATGGCTCTCCCACCTGACCTTCCTCAATCTTGTCATTCCAACTCTGCCCTACCACATAGCCCAACGTACTTCAGCATTTACTTTGGTGGTAGACCCTCAACTTAGGGTTAGGCGAGCTCCTTCCTCATCATTGTGACTCTTTGAGCAAAAACAAACATTGTCTCTGTGTGTGGTTATTTGGATGTGAGGAAGTATATGTCAGAGGTCTTTGCTCAGCAATCCAATCGACCAGGCCAGTTTTCCTGGTAAGTTTTCTTTTATGCTATCGTATATCTAAAACATAGGTGTACAGATTTGGAGTTTCAAATAAGTGAAGGTCCTTTTATTTTTAGTTCTTATCACAGAGTTCCATATATTTCATTTTCGTTATACCGAGGGTTTCGACACTCTATATCCTCACTGTCAAAGGTTAGAGACTTCTCAGTTTTAGTCTCCTGGTAATTAGTTTAGGGTTTTTATATTCCCAAAGGTCAAACCACTTCACCCTCCTACCTGGTGGTCATACAACGAGACTAGGGTTGGATGTGTGTGAGTTTTCATGCTAAAAGGCTAGTGTACCCTATGCGTGACACCTGATTCTCTTGTCAATCTTTCCTTTCTGAAGGATGAGTCCACCCATCGGAATTACGCTCAGACCCTTAATTGTTCTTGTTCAGGGGAACCCATAGTCATTACTTATTTTGTATAAAAACAAAAAACCTAGCTAAAAAGTTTGCACCCAGTGCCTAGAACTTATTTACAGTATGTGCATTTTACGGTATGTATCTCTTCTATAAAAGGTTTTGTGTGTGTTTGATAAGGGAATTTTCTTCCATCAAATAAAAATTGCCTCAATAGTTTTATTGTATTGGTGACACTAAATGTCACAAGGTGACCTCAAAGGGGTCTGGTCTTGACACTCCCTGTAATGACTGATTGTCCTCATTGCTTTCTATAGTCTCGATTTTGGGAGGGTTTAAGAGTCCAACATTTGGGTAAAGTCTCGATCCAAATCATAGTTTTGTCACAACCTGGATTATACTTTTCTGTGTATTATGGAAGCCAATACCGTCATCTATTTCACTTTGTTTAAATATGTTGATTAAGATAACTATTCCTTTGTTCGTTATATTTGTTTTCATTCAAATTATTGGTATAAATAACTAATTATGGGCCTTGTTGGTATGGGGACCCATCAAAGATTTACTGTACGCTCCTCCCTCAGCCCAGACATCCATCTAGGAGGCAAGCGACAAGGAAAGAAAAAAATGCGAGACCACCAAATCAGAAGTCAAGTATTCACTAGTATATTCTGTTAATAATAATTATCACTTTGTTGGTGTTCTCTTTTTTTCTTGTAAGTAACTTACTGATACTCGTGATTGATAATTCCTCCATCCTTTTTTACATGCAAGGACTTCGGAGATCCCTCTTCATCTTCGATATATAAAAGGTATTTGAGTTCTTTTTGTAACCTCTCAGGAGATCCAACAAACAAGGTTACAATTTATATTGTAGACGTTTGATAATGGCACTCGGTCTCCCATAGTGGCTTCGAATCAGGGAAAAATTTCCAATTGTATTCTTAAGTTTATGGTTCGTCTCTCATAAGTAACGATAATTTCAAAGATTTTCCTACAATAATTTCTTTCATGTTTATTTGAGCATTGTAATAACTATTGTATTAATCGAATACTTTCGTCACTCAATTGTAACTTATACTGTCACTATGGTTATTAAGGCCATCATTTAAATAGTATTTTCAGTTTTCGAGCCTCGACACAATTCGAATCTTACAGCTATCTATTATTTTTGAAAGGAATTTATATAATTTGAAGGTCTATGCTTTTAAAAGAATTTTTCTTCTTTTGCTTAGACATTTCATATTACCTCAATGAGGCTCTAGTGTTTTGTTTACTTTGACATGTTCCTGTTTTAATTCTGAAAAATTAAGGATTGGGGTTTATCCGAGTCAAGCACTAATATGTGACCTTGTGAATGATTACTTATATATATATATATATATAGAGGCTTACACATATATGTTTGTATCTATCCTCTTGATAGTTTGACAGTGTAGGGTAATTCTATCTTACTGGTAATAGTTTGCACTTTCAATTTCATGATGCGTATAACGAACTTTCGAAATGCATGATGCCATTTCTAAACTACACTGCTATAGAGATTTGTTTCCATTCTAAATCATACGGTTTAGTTCCAGTGCTAATACATAAGAATATATATATATATATATATTTGACCATGATTCTCTTTACTTTTGGATTCATAGGTACATAGTTAAAAACCCCAATCCAGACTCTATGTATAATTACTTACAAAAAATATAAGACTTGTAGGAGTATAAAGACTTACATAAATATAACGACCTCTTATATAACCTTTGTTCCAACTCTATTTATATTTAGATAGTGTTGTACTAGAAACTCCGATAAATTGGAAAGGAATTCCCTACAACTACGTCTAATTTTAACCATGCAATTTCTCTGATTGTCGTAACAAATAAAAAGGCAATTTTAGTATTTATGCACACTTTAACTCAACCATAAACATCACTTAGAGTTATATTCGTAAGGTATTCTATCTGTTTCATACTTCATTCATTTGGAAATACTTCGTGTAGGATATTGTATCCATACCGAATTTAACAGTTGCACTATAACTGTGACTAAATCATTCAACAAGGATATGATATATGATATATATCAAAACAATCTTTTTGCCTAGGTCTTTTTCCTTCGGGAATTTTTGCATCTTTCTAAATCTCTGATTTTTCATGGGATGCCAATGGCCAAATCCATGATTTTCCACTTGTAAAAATCAGACTAGAGGTAGTTCCAACATGTTCCCCACTCATGGAGTCATCGTGAGCTGAATTTAACATGGTTGTTCCATTTGCCCTCCTACAAAAACAATTTATTTTTGGGGATGTCACATCCATTCCCCCTTCAATAAACATTATCCTCAGTGTTTGTCCCTTTATTGGAACACGATTGGATGAGATTTCGGCAAATCTCCCTCCACCTCCCAAGTGGCCTCCTCAGGACTAAATTGCTTCCATTGCACCTTTGTGATGACACTATTTCAAAGTGTTATTTCTCTCTGGTCCAGAATGCACAGGGGTTCCACTTGGAACTCGCCTTCTTGTTCCACCTGCACCAAGTTCTAATTGATCATGTGAGTAGGGTCATGAACATAGTTTTTCAACAAAGAAACATGAAATACATTATAAATTTTTAAATTAGCTAGAAGTGCACGTTGGTATGCTACGGGTCCAATTCGATCTAATATCTCGAAGGGCCCACAAAACATGGGTGCCAACTTGGAACAGTTCCCAATTTTTAATGAACTCTTTATGTCTTTGACTTTTAAGTAAACATGATCTCTGAGTTGAAACTCCAAGTGTCTTGTTTTCTAGTCTGCATAACTTTTTTGTCTATCATGTGCCTCTTTCAAGTTTTGTTGTACTTTTCTTACCGTACTTTCCATTTCTTGAAGCATCTCTGGCCCAACCATAATTTTTTCAACCAGGTTGTCCCAGCCAATTGGAGTCATACACTTCCTTCCATACAGTAACTAGAAGGGGCTTAACTTAGCCAAAGTTTGGTACCCATTGTTATATGCAAATTCTACTAGGTGTAGGTAGTCTTCCCACTTGTTTGGTTTTGTTCTTACATACATGCAGAGCATATCCTCCATGATTTGGTACATTCTTTCAGCATGTCCATCAGTTTGTGGATGATAACTCATACTGAAATTCAAATTAGTATTTATCCCTGCAAATAATTCTTTCCAAAAAGAAAATGTAATTTTCACGTCTCTATCCAAAATCACCATTTTAGGAATACCATGCAGTCTAAAAATTTCTTTCATAAATATTTCAACGATATTTATAGATTTATAATTAGACTTTACAAAAATAAAGTTTGTAGACATACTAAGTTTATCTATTACAACCATAACAAAGTCATTATGTTTTTGAGTTTTAGGCAAACCTGTAATAAGATCTAGCGATATGGTCTCCCATTTCCATTCTAGTACTAGCAATGGTTGTAAAAGCCCGATGGGATGCTAGTTTTTAGCCTTAACCTACTAACAATATTGGCACCTAGCCAAGTATTATATTGTTTCGCCCTTCATATTAGGCCAATAAAATAGTTTTCTAAGTGTTGTTATCATTTTTTGGTATCCCGGATGACCAAAATACAGTTTCTTACGCACTTCATCCAAGAATCTTATCTTTAACGCTGTCGAATCTGGTATGTAAAGTCTGTTTTTAAATAGTAATAATCCATTTTTGTCAATACTCAGATCTGGTTTGTCTGAGTTTGTTGTGTTGTTTTGTAATTATGCCATTATCTTAGTTTAATTTTCGTTGTTAATGCCTATCATTCTTATTCTCTATTCCAGATCACTTTCTTCTCTACTAACATTTATTTCGAATAACCCGTGGACTCTTCTACTTAAAGAATCCTCTACCTTGTTTTCCTTAACTTTGATATGTCTTACCTAAAAATCGAATTTTCTCAAGAAGGATAGCTACCTTTCTTACCTTACATTAAGATCAGGTTGACTAAACAAATATTTCACACTGCTATTATCCGTCAATAATAGATATTTTTTTCCCATTATGTAGTGTCACCACATTTTTAGGGCATGTATTACTGCTTCCAATTCTATGTCATGAGTGACGTAGTTTTTCTCATGTTCCTTTAATTTTTGGGACTTGTAACAAATAACATTTCCTTCTTGAGTTAGGATACCACCTAGTCCTTCTTTACTCACATCAATATAGATGGTAAAATCTTTATCTGGGTCTGCTACCTTCAATATGGGTGTGGTTGTCAGTAATTCCTTCAACTTGTTAAAACTGTCTTGACACTTCTGTGACCAATTAAACTTGGTCTCTTTCTTTTTTAACAACGTGATAGGGTAGGCTATTTTGGAAAACCCCTCTATAAATCTGTGATAATATCTAGTGATTCCCATGAATGATCGGATATTCATGAAATCCTTAGGCATCGACCATTTCATGATGGATTTTATTCTCTCAGGGTTGAATGCAATGCCTTATGCAGAAATTACATGTCCTAGGCATTGTATTTTCTTTTGGTAAAAATCACACGTATCAAATTTGTCGTACAATTTGTGTTTCCTCAAGGTTTGCAGAACTATTCGTGAGTGTCCTTCATGTTCTTCCTCTGTTTTAGAATAGACCAAAAATCGTTGATGAATACTAGTACGAACTTGTCCAAGTATTGGCTGAAAATACTAATCATTAGGCACATAAACATAGTTGGTGTGTTAGTGAGTCCGAAAGGTATGACTATGAATTTGTAGTGTGCATATCTTGTTCAAAAAGTGGTTTTTCTTATGTCCTCATCTTTAATCCTAACTTCATGATAACTCGATCGTAAATCCAAGTTTCAAAAGATCTTGGCTCCACCCACTTAATTGAACATATCATTTATTCTAGGTAAGGGGTAATTGTTCTTAATAGTTACTTTGTTCAATTCTCCATAATCAATACATAGTCTTAGAGTACCATATTTATTTTTCACAAGGAGGACTGGTGCTCCCCATAGTGAAACACTTGGTCTGATATACTCTTTGTCCAATAATTCCTGTATTTGAATTTATAATTCTGTTAATTATGGTAAACTCATTTGGTAAGGTGCTATAGAGATAGGGGTTGAACTAGGTAGTAGGTCTATGGAGAAGTCTATTTCCCTTCAAGGAGATAATTTAGGTATTTCATGAACAAATACGTCTCTGAATTCATGTAGGATAGAAAATTCTTCCAAGTTGGGCTTATCTTCTTTTTCTAACAAATTCATTATTTGGATGGCGTAAACTTGAAACCCCTTCCTCATGCATTTCTTGAATTGCATTGTTGTGACTTGTCTTACTGATACTATTTTTGGTATACCTTCGACCGTTCTAGTAGTGTCATAATCGTATTTATAATTAAGTGTATTTGTATAACAATCTAGAACTTCTTTGTGCTTTTCCAACCAATCCATTCCAATAATCACATCAAAAGATCCTAGTGGCAGAATATTCAGATTTGTTTTTATGTTTTTCCCATCTAGACTGAATTCAAAATTAGAAATAAAGTCAACCACTTTCCTTTTAGTTCATTTTTCTAATTTTACCAGGAATGATTTTGCATGTTTCATCCTCTTAAGTTTACTTGACTCTACTACACCATAAGTGATATAACTTAACATAGCTCTGAGATCAATTAAAATAGAAATTCGAGTGTTATTGATTTTACCTTCGATTTCCGCCATCGAGGACTGGTGGTTAGCTTGCCAACCATCTATGACTGCATTTATTCGGTGCAGGATTATACCCACATCACCCACCGTCAAGCCTTCCTTCAAATTATGAACGACAGTTCTATTTGTTGTATTGATACGTGAACAGTTCCTCCTTAGATGAGTTTCTCCACATTCCTAGCACTTCAATGCTTCACGGGGACCATCTCCAAACTTCTTTGTTCCCAGATTTACTGGTTTACCATTTCCTTGCATACTTGGTTAATTGGAGTGAAAGTATTTTTTAGGAAAGATTTTTGCTACATTCTAATAAGCAGTTAGTTGGTATCCCTTCTTTCGCTGGTTCATTCGGTCTTGTTTCTTATCCTTCCAAGTTCTAGGAAACTCTACTCGCTATTTATATTGGTCGTATCACATTCACTCTTTCCTGAATACTTCACTCAAGGACTTGGGGTTGTCAAACTCAATTATGTCCCTATAGGACTATGGTAAATAGCTTAGGAACCACTAGAAGTTTACCTTGTCCTCCTAGATATAAGGTATGAACCTTAGTAATTCCAGGAATTTGGTTATAAGCTCCTCCATTGTCATCTGACCGAGTCATAATTCATTAAATTATTTCATTTTCCTTTCATAGTAGCTTTTAGATAGGTATTGTTTCTTGAAATATTTCTTGAAGTCTCACCATTCCATCTGTTTCTCTTTTAATCCCCTAGCCAACTTCAGATCTTGCCACCAGATGTTGGCCTTTCCTTTCAAATTATAAATGGCCATTGTGACCTTCATATTGCTGGAATAGTTGTATATTTGGAAATATTCTTTGATTTATAATAACCATGCTTTAACTTCCTCCCCTGTTCTGGATTCTCCTTCAAATGTAGCTGGTTTAATTTTCTTAAATTATCCTTCAAGATGGTCTACTTGTTTTCTCTTTCTATCTGTTTTTGTTTTGTCCCCAGCTGAAGGTGTACCTTTAGACTAACTATCTCCTTTTTTTACTTTAGGCCTAGAGTTCTTGGAGGCCCTTTTGCTGACCTCTTCTTCATTTTTATCATCCTTAGGGATTTTCTTTGTCACTATACTGCGCAACATGACTTCATTTATCTCTTGCTGCTCCTACTGTGCTTTCTTCATTTTCCCATTGTTAGATTTGAAAACTTGAAACTCAACAATAAGATTCCTCATTGTTTCCAGTACTTTCGTAGTTTACCATGATTATAGATTGATATTCTATCTGTCATAGGAGGATATTCCTATGCGAAACTAACTTCATACCTTATATGAGAGGTTTCCAAGGGATTCTAGCACCTTTGTAACTGTAACACCCCTCCTAGCTAAGGAAGGCTACTCAGTCAACTGGTGAATTTTTTTTTTCTTTTTGTTACAGTGTGTGCGCGTGTGCAGAAGAAACATCCCCCTAGACTCTATGTCAACCTTGAACCAACAGGACGCAAGTAAGACGGTCACAATCCAGACGACCCGACATGGCGTAACAACGACAAGAAGCAATGCCCCAAACAGGAGGCGGACAACAAGGGCTACAGGCAGAGACAGACACCAAGGATTAGGCACAGTACTGTCATAGAAGGAAGGATCCGTCAGTAAAGTCGCAGTAGTGGAACTGTGCTTTTAAACAGCCCGAGACTACTGATATGGCTCAGAATGTGTCGCAAGAGTGGAACTGTTCCTTTAAACAGCCCGAGACTCTTGATACGACACTGGATTTCCTTCCCCGGGTTACACACGGACATACATACTAAGCTACAAGAGGAGTCTATATCCCGCCCGACACAGACCGGCTACGCATCACAACCCCCGTACTTCGAGATCAAGGACGACACGACCTCTACAGGAGACACAGTCAGGAGGACTCACTCGACACACCTCCAAGGGGACCCGAAGACTTYGACCAAGACCGAAAGTTCTAATACAAATATTAACAGACAAGGACCATATCCTAGGGTACATCCAATAACTTTAATTTAGGCCAATAATATCATTTCAATCTAGGCATTGTCACGAACATTCATATAACGAATTTAACCATGCCACTAAGTCATCCTTATTACATTGCCGTTATACAATTACTTCCGTCGCAATTCAACCGAATATACATTCAATTACGAATAGCACTGTTGCAATTAACCATTCATTTCATTGCAGTTTTCCCCGACATTAATATTCAATTAATGATCTTACTAATGCATTAAA
>JZKD02S1967554.1:296721-318041 GCA_000966675.3 Picea glauca | reverse complement strand
CAATATAAACAAGGTTTTAATCATTTGAACACATGGGTTGGATATTATGCACCTCTTTATACTTTTTTAAATATTTAAAAATGAAAATACAAAGGGATTAGGAGAATATAAAAGTGTGCCTTCATGTTGATTAGTCTATGCACAGTTTATTTCGATGCTAGTTATTTACTTTCACTTTATTTGTTTTATAAGTGAAGTTTTATTCACAGTTACATGAATTTGATGATGGGGCCCTTTCTCTATTTTTCGAGGGTACCCATCGATCAATTTTGTGTCCACTCCTCCTCCTCCTGATTCATGGATAGATTGTCGCACAAGCACAAGTGGAAATCTAGTTCTTCACCGAACTCAAGCTAAGTATTGCCTTAAATTATTATTAATACTTAATTTCCATTAATAAGATACTATAGTTCATTAAACTCTTGTCTTTCTTCTTTTGTAGGTCTATATAATCAAGGGAAGCGGACAAAGAAACACTTCTTGCTCAAAAGGTATTCGAGTTCTGATATAGGCATACATATTTATGAATTCTCCTTAGATTTTGTCTACAATACAAGTGGTAATGGATTATTTGGCCTATGGTACTCCTCTGTAATATTTTAACCATGATCGATTGAATACACTAGTTTGTTTTTAAAATACGTTGAATACGGTTCATTTGAAAGTGACAACTATTTTTGCAATACACTTGTATACTACTGAATCACTATTTTTTTGTGGTGGTAGATAATATAAAGAATGTATATGGATTGTTATTCGTTCTTTCTATTCTCTTTGATATTTGTACAAATTTGAAATAGTAATTCAACATATATCTCATTTAGTGGTCAATAGGAATATAACCATAATTTTATCATTCCTTTATGCATGAACACATATATGTATATAAAATCATTTATATATATTAATGAAAAATAGGAACATACACTCATTTCTTTTTACATGAACACCTATATATGTATATAAAATCATTTATATATATATAATCATAGTTAATGATTAATAGGAACATATAGTAGTCCTACTATTTCTGTATGGATGAGCACATGCATATATATAAATACCATCATCAAATTTCAATTAAAAACCATATAGCATCGTTGAACTATAATAAACCATCACATTCCTAACCAATAATAATAAAAAATAATATTGACAAAAAATACAAGTCAAGATAAATTTTTGAAACCTCATGCTGGAATACAAATCGGAAAGCCACGTTCCACCCAGCCATAGAACAGAACAACCCAGTTCACTTGCCTTGTTCACCCCCTATCCTAACCATTAGTCCATAAGGGAAAACTGAATGATCCTCCTTAGCTACAGTCACCATCCACATATCGTATATTCCTTTGCCTCACACTAATAGTTCTCATAATAAAAAATAGTTCACTTTCTCCAACATACTAAGTAACGTCTCACCTCGTCCATATGTTGTTTTTATATGCATCTTGTGCCTAGGAATTTCCTTCCCTCCTTGGGAAATTCGCATCTTTAGAAATCCCTTATTTTTAGGGGATGCTAGTGGTCAAGTCCCACATTTTCACTTGTGAAAATCATCCTTGAGGTAACTCAAACCTGTTCCCCACTCATGGAGTCATATTCATCTATTTTTAACCTAGTTGTTCCATTTGTCTTCCAACATTTAATTTATAAAAAAACTTTCTTTCACATGTGTCAAAATAAAAGAGGTTAGTTGGGTAAGTCAAATCCTTTCTCAACAGTCATCAAATAATTAATTACAATAATAAAATTCCAAATTCAGATTTTCCATGAATGGCAAATAATTTTCGAATCTGAATTTTCCAAAGATGGAAATTTATTCCCAAGTACACTTAGAATTTAATATCATAATATTTTTGGGATATTACATATATAAGCAAATTACTTTCTTTTGTTACGAACAATAGTTGTACATAATGGACTTCAATTTTCCCCTATAAAATTTGTTTTTACTTTTATGAAATTTGGGGTACATTACATATGTATGAATGTTTACTATGTATTACTCTGCATTACTATAACAAAAATTAGTGGTTATGAAGTATTTTTAATATATATATATATATATCGTAACAATATTATATTTAAGTGATTTCTATGAGAAAATAGATGCACATCGTAGTTTCATGCAAAAACAATGTGGAAAGAAAAATAATAGTTATTTTGATCCTAAATCTATGAACATAATCATATTACCAGTAAAAAATCAATAAAACTCATAGTTAAACCATAGTTAGTGAAACATAAATTGTATTTGGATAACAAACATGTATTGAAGAGACAAATTTTAACAAGATACACTAGACCAATAAGGAAAGATGTGAACCTTCCTTAGGAATCCCACAACAGAGTACAAGTCATCTGAAATAAGAAAGGTGAGAAAGAGAAGTAATGATATGATAGTTTTCTGGTCATTGTCAGCATGAGTCGGTCTTTTATTTTCAAAAACCATTCGCGAGTCTAAGTAGATAATGGCTATGTCTATTTTAGTGAATAGTTAGTTGTGTCAGTAAACACTGTGGGAAATTTATCTTTCCGATTTGATTGCGTAGAGAAATACATAAGAATGAAGCATCATTTACCATTTGTAGAAGATCATCTTGATTGTTTAAGAAGGGATACAATCCTCTAATAGAGTTGATGAAGTTTTTCGGAAACTTGTAATAGTTATTCTTCCTGTATATAATTGATTTCATTTTTTCTGAGATGAGTGAGAGAGAGAGTGATATGTTTTTTTTTGTTTTACTATAAGTGAGTGTAGAGAGAGAGAATGTGCACCAAAGGAACTATTGCGCATATTTGTTTTTTTTTTCTAAGCGTATGAGCAAGTTGTACACCTCAATCCTTGAGTGGACAATTTAAAACTTATCCAAGGTGTCTACCTCCATGTTGCAACGTTTCTCTCATTTTTATTGCACTAGTCTCTCCAAGTCTCTTGATAAGACCTGAGCGCATCTCTCACTCAGATCTAGCAATGCGTCCTTTCATAAACTTGAGTCTCGATTTCATTGGTGGACAACGTAGAGAATAGGAAAGGCATCTATATCCAACAAAAGAATTTTCCTTCTTCCTATTGCACTAATCTCCCAATTCTCTTAGTGTAATAAGAACTTCCTTTTATTCAGATTGATCAGAGTGTGTAGTTTAAATAAAATGTTCCTCCATTGTGCAAGACACACACATACAATCAGATCAATTGGTATCAGAGGAAGTTTTTTCCTTGGGACGAAGAACATCATCCACCAAATTCATTTTTTTTTGGGTCTTTATACTTATTCTCATGCTTTTTCTTAGAGCATTCATTTCACCCTTCTCAGATTTACCCTCACACCCTCCTTAGGGTCTATTCAGTGCCTTCTGACCATGACGCATCAAATATAGGCATGTAGTGAGGAATCCAACACAACCACATCAACTACAGTTGTAGACTTGGTGCTAGTTCTCCGAGAACTTATTTGGCTCCAACAACAATGACCTCTCTTGACCATGCAGCTGGACACCTGTTTTTAGTTACCCAAGTTTGTCAGCCAAATTAATGGAGAGATGGTCGATTCCTAGATCCATATCCTATCAAATTACTTCAAGGCATCGACTGAGATGGAAGAAGCCACCAAACTACAAATAGCCAGCCTTCAACTAGAAGGAATCACACAAACTTGGTGGGACACACAATTGGAAATCTCATAATTGATCGTCTATATTGGTACACCCTCTTCCTTGACAAATGACTGCATTGCATCATGGGATAAATTATGTCAGGAATGGAGGGAATGCTTCTACACTCTAGGATATCTTCAAAATTTGCTTGCCAAGTGGTTACAACTCCACCAAATTTCCAATCACTTAGTTCAAGGATACATAGATGTCTTTTTCAAGATGAAAATCCATCTACATGTCAACGAACTAGACGAGGTATTAATAATTAAGTGCAAATTTGGTTTATTATTACCTCTCCGATGGGAGATAGATATTTTTGATAGTGCTTCTCTAGACAAATCTTTCTTATGGGCCTTGACAATAGATATAAATGTGGATGCTGACATTTGATATCTGCCAAATCGAATCCAAGATGATAACCCACCTCCTTCTCATTCTCAATCTTCTCCTTCTTGTTCGTAGGCGACCAAAAATGTAGTTTGGTGTAATTTTTACATGACCAACTCGCATAACTTTGTCGATTGTCAATCCATTAAAAATAACCACCCCCATCAGACCTTACTTTCAGAAGCCATACCCATTGATTTTCCAAAGTAACCATAAGTCATCTCTCTCACCAACCCCACCGAAGTTAACCCATCCCTCATTCTCATGACTACACCGGAATCAGGTCACCATAACGTTCCACTATTCACTCACTACTGCCAAATGAAAAGTGAACTTGCCACTCTCATTCTGGACAATGACAATCGAAATAATATGATATTAGAATAATTAGTCCATCAGAATAATTAGTCCATCATCTACAACTCCCCATCACTCCACACCCCAATCCATATCATCTTGGATGGGTATAGAAGGGTGGTCCTCGCGTTACTATTGCTCAGTGTTTCTCCTTCATTTTCACCATTGGTCTTTTTAGTGACACTGTGATTTGCAACTTGTCACTGTTAGATTATGTCGATCTCCTTATCTTTCTTTCCTTACCAACAAGACTGACAGGTGGTGTATCATGCCAAGATTCATGAGTACCACTTTAAAGAGGTTGGGCTCACCTATGTACTTACTTCATCATCTCTTAGTTGAACACCACCATGAAATTATACCATATCCACTCACTATGTTATCAATACCAACAATGTCTCTTTGTGTTTGACCCACCATGTTCAACCCGAGAACCTCACTAATTCGTCACCTCCCACAATACTTCCTCTACACCCAGAATTTTCCAATGTCTCATAGTCTCCCTCAAGGCTCCCACCCTCTCGATCCGTTTCTCCATCCATCGATATCACTCCTGATGCATCATTACCCAATGCTCCATCCTCTCACCCAGTTACCCAAGCCACTATCGAACATCCTCTAGTTACCACTTACCATTCATGCACCTAAGAAACAATTAAATATCACTATCCCTTACCATGGATTTCCTCTCGGTTTTCTCTTGGAGCGATGCATAAATAGAGAGGTAACCCAGTGACTTACCACTCTGATACTCTATCCACAACCCAATTTAATTACCGCCACTATGCCAAAGAACTCCACCTCCTAATGTCGGATTTGTAGAAGTGGCACCCTTACAATAGGGCCACTCACTCTTCCACAAAATTCTTACCTTTTGAGGTCTCTCTTGGATTTTGGTATCGTGCGACCCCAAGATGCCTCTCATTTTGACTACTTCATGATAAGCACATCAACATCAATAACAACAAGATGACCATAGTGATGTTCATAATTTATCACAAAAACACACTCCATTCGCAACTTCCTTGCAGGTAACATCAGATCATGCCAAGCAACATCATGTTTCATACCTGGTTGGTCAGCAATGCAAAACTCTAGAGACAGGACAACTAGATGATAGTCACAACGAAAGTTCCCTCTATTTGTGGTGGAAGTAGGGACGCTTCTGGATCTAAACAAGGAGGAATTAGACCAATAAGGAAGGACATCAACCTTTCTTGGGAAGCACACAACAAAGTACAAGTCATCTGCAGCAAGCAAGGTGATAAAGCAAAGTAATTCTATCATAGTTTTATGATCATTGTTAGCATCAATGAGTATTTTATTGTAATAAATAATCCTCCATTCTAAGCAAATAATGGTGATGTCTATTTTAGTGAATAGTTAGTTGTGTCAGTAAACATAGTGGGAAATTTATCTTACCAATATGATTCCTCAAAGAAATGCAAAATAATAAAGCTATATATATCGTTTGTAGAAGATCACCTTGATTGTTTAAGAAGGGATACAATCCTCTAATACATTTGATGAAGTTTTGGGGAATCTTGTGTTAATTATTCTTTTTGTGTATCATTGATTTTTTTTTGATGAGATGAGTGAGAGACAGAGCGATATGGTGTTTTTTGTTTTACTGTACGCAAGTTTAGAGAGAGAATGTGCACCAAAGGAACTGGTGTGCATATCTTGTTGTTCTACTAAGCATATGAGAAATCCGGATACCTCAATCCTTGAGTGGATGGCGTAAAACATAGCCAAAGCATCTACCTCCACGTTGCAACATTTGTCTCGCTTGTATTGCGCTAGTATGTCGCAGTCCCTTACTAAGACCTGAGCGCATGTCTCACTTAGATCTAGCAATGAGTCCTTTTAGAAACTTGAGTCTTCATTTAATTGGTGGACATCATAGAGAATAGGAAAGGCGTCTATCTCCAGCAAGAGCGTTTTCGTTCTTCCTATTACGCGAATCTCCCAATTCGCTCAGTCTACTAAGCACCTCTTTTATGCAGACCGTTCAGAGAGTGCAATTTAGAGAAAACATGCCTCCATTGTGCAATATGCCCACATACAGTGAGATCATACACTCTGTATATTTCGAAAGATAATTGTTACAGATTAAACGAAATTTAACAAGCATTTACTATGTATATTCAAAGGAGAATCGTTACATATTAAAAAACGTTTAACGAGTAATTACTATGTATATTCAAAAGTGAATCATTACTGATTTTAACAAGAGACAAAGTAATGACTGTGTATTTCCAAAAAATGAGCCAAAACTAAGTAAACAAAGAACATAAAATTACATAATTGTAAACTGCATAGACAAGAGTCCTAAGACAAAGGACTTTCAGGCCAATTATATACAAAATTATTTGGTCAAATAGCTCAACAAAATGTATAAACAGAAAAATCACATGTTGTGATACCATACTTGAAATCTAATTAAGTATTGGAACCCGAATACCTTTCCAAGAAAGGGTATTTCTGAGTTTCCATGGTACACACCTCCTTGGAACCTACATAATAGTAGCAAACAAGTTATATTGTTGTAAGAACCTACATAATAGTAGCAAGCAAGTTATATTGTTGTAAGAGTTTATTTAGTCAAACAAAAGTTAGATATGAAAACAGAGACGAACATACCAGGAAATTACAAAGAACCTTTGTATCTCCTTCTGTCACCTTTGAACTGCATCCAAGTGTTCAAGGTTGTCGGATAGCTTATGGGTACCCCTCGCAACAACAATCAGGACATTCATTAGTTAAATACCCAAGAATCAGTTCAAAAATTATGTAAATCATGACATATGTATATAATATAAACAAATGAAAATCACTATGCTATGTGTGAACACCACACTTGTGAAAATATTTTAACAGGAGTCCTAACTAACTTAAGGACGAGTAAAGTGATGTCAAATGTTTTAATCATAAACCAGAAACGAGATAAATAAAACAAAGGAATTAAAAACCCGACATAAAATCGTGTTATGGTAAACTTGGACCATCGATTTCACAAAATTATTGGGTTTAGACGATAAGTCCCCGAGGTCCAAGGAATAACCAGAAACGAGATCCACTGCAACCAAAAATATGATTTTGCAGTCACAAAATTATATAGAAGATATATATAGAAATGATATATTAAGTTTGATAAGGTAAATGATAAAAATATATATTAAGCCTAGTCGGTGGAATAATGTTTGAATATGACTATAAAATAGCATCCTAAAATTGATCAAGAATCATTACCATGTTAATAAGCTAGAAGCACTAGTTTAAAGGAAGCCAAAAAGGGTAAAGGAAGTTCTATAAAATCTTATGAGTTAAAGGTGTCAATCCTGAAGTTGATTGAATGACCAACTGAAATCCAGGGAAGCTACGAATGCCCCGGGCTCTAGACAATAATTCCAGAGTGAGCATAAATAAGATTAGGGAATTTAGACCTTCAACACTATAACTAGGGCGGGTTTGGTAAAAAGTCAAACATCATGAAAACCTCTTAGGACGAACATAGAGCTGAGGAAATGACAGTGAAAAGTTTGAAATGAGCAAAGTTTAGGAGAGGTCGGGACATCTAAAGGATATGACAAGAAAAACCTAATGCATATAGAAATAATAACACTACACATATACAATTTTTAGGACAGTTGTTGATTAAACCTCCTTGAACTCGTAACACCATAGGTGGCTCATGCAGGTAAATTCTTCATAGGAATAAGTGTTTGAGGAAAAGTTTGGAAGGATTTTAATTAAGGATCGATACTATAACATGAGTTAAACCCTCGTGAAACCCTATAATCAATTCCTTAAGTATGAATCATCTTTTCGTATGAAAAGTGTTATACGTTTCAATTATATACATTGGAGCTCATTTTAAATACATTTATTGGTATACAATGAAACCCATGTAATATATGAAACCCGTTTTATAAATGATCTACTTTAACAGAATACAAAACCTTGTACGCTATATGGTATGAAACGATTTAAGGGGCATAATAATAATATATAGTGTTGAGTAGTGAACATATAGCCATAGGGGCAGCTATAACAAACACTCAAACTCGTGTACAACCATTGTACATGGTGTTGATCATGAACTCAATAGAAATGAACATATAGATTATAAAACTTAGAAATAACAAACATATATACGTTATCAAGTACTTAGTCTTAGTGGAATAAGACTTAGGATAACTTTTATAAAAATTACGTATAGTGTAACAACCTCACTGTTACGGCCACGGGCGAAGCCAATTTTTGTTTTATTTGTTTTTAAGAATTAAGGTGAAAGAAGGCAACGACGACAAAGGTTTGACTACACCACAGATGATGAACAAAAGCACCCAACTTAGGCAACATGTAACTACGACACCATGCATAGGAACAAGGGCAACTGGGTAAAACAGAGGCGCACGAACCAATGCATGCGCCCAAGTAAACATACGACGCTCAACCACACTCACATGGTAGGCACTGACTCCGACCAAGATATCATTTTCCCTAAACCATAGGGTGCTCCAGGATCCCCTCATCAGGGACCATGTTGTCCCTAGATGAGAGGCGCGTTAATAACCCTGGCGCAAAATAAAAGGTACCAAGACTTAAAAAAACTCTAACATGCTAGGAACTGAATACTAACTAGGAGACTATACCTACCCCACAAAAAGGTTGATAAGACACAAGGGGACGAATACAAGGGGTGAATCCAGCCCACACAACAACGTCCCCGCCCCCACCAATCACCTAGTCTAACCGGTCTATGATTACATTCAATTTTAACAAGGGTTTCATTCTAAAAGGGGCACTTCAAGTTACAATAAGACAATAATGCGTCTGTTAAATAAACATTAATACAATTAATTTTGAAAATCTAAGTGGTCAATGCTAAAACCATAATTAGAAATGCCCTCTATCCTTAATTAAAATTCAATCTAGCAAGTCTAAAATTTGCAATCCATTCCTTACTTACCAATCAAATTTTAATCTTTAACACAACCTAATCGGTCAAGTCTCTGTTAATCCAAATTATCCATCCAACTAGATATTAACTTAAATAACAATATTTACAATTTTAATGTAGACGGATTCCATTAAAACACTTATGAGCAATTAATCTCAGCATGTAGACTACTATATCGACCAAACTAACAATACTAGTTGTCATTAATATTGAGAAAGAAAATTGTCAACTATCAACGTTGTTTTAGCAATCTAACAAGGCAACAACATCACAATTACATGATAATTATTATATAACGAGTAATATAGTAATGACAATGCGATTAACGTTTTAATTAACATAACCATTAGTAAAGAAATAACAAGGCAATTAATGTAATAGTAACAATCAATATAACAGTAACAAGGCAATTAATATAACCGTAACAACACAATTAATATATCATTAAGAAGGAATCTGCTTCCATCTTGGCAATTAATATGGCATTAATATAGCATTTACTATTGCAATTAACATGGAAATTAACAATAAAACACATGCAACATTTAAGGCAAAATGGTGTCCAATCTAGCAATCACAGTCAACCATTTAAAGGGGGAAAAACGTGGTCACACCAGCAGCAAAACGCAGTCATAGTTAATGGAAAATCGTAGTGCCATACCTCAACAATCACAGGCTACCATTTAATGGCAATTCGTGAGCATTTAAGAGCAACTCAGTCCATCGTTTGAAAGAAAAAATATGGGCATTTAAAATGACAATCTCAGTCTCATTTGAAAGAAAAAATGTGGGCATTTAAAAAATACAACTCAGTCTCATTTGAAAGCAAAAACGTGGGCATTTAAAACAACAATCTCAGTTTCATCTGAAAGAAAAAACATGGGCAATTAAAACAACAATCTCAGTCTCATTTGAAGGCAAAAACGTGGGAATTTAAAATAACAAATTCAGTCTCATTTGAAAGAAAAAACGTGGGCGATTTTAAATGGCAATCTTTGTCTCATTTGAAAGAAAAAACGTGGGCATTTTAAATAGAAATATCTCGCAACTTTTAAAAGATTTTTTTTTTTTCCAATTCCATGATACCAATACAAAATGAAGACATGAATCAATTTGTTTTTCGATTTCCCGCATACCAATACAAAATGAAGACATGAATCAATTTGTTTTTCCATTGCCAAAATACCAATACAAAATGTAGATACGAATCAATTCGTTTTTCCATTGCCATAATACCAATACAAAATGCAGACATGAATCAATCCATTTTTTCATTGCGAGAATACCAATAAAAAATGCAGACATGAATCAGTTCGTTTTTCCATTGCCAGAATACCAATACAAAAATGCAGACAAGAATCAATTTGTTTTTCCATTGCTAGAATACCAATACAAAATGTAGACAAGAATCAATTTGTTTTTCCATTGCCAGAATACCAATACAAAATGCAGACAACAGGAAGAGAACCCAAAGGATCGAATCGGCCAAGGAAAACAACAGAGGTATATGGCTGATAGGTTTGTCCTTCACTCATCATCCTCGCACAAAAAAGAAGGGTGTTGAGATCCATAGGTGTATTAATGAAAAAGAAACGACCATATATCAGGCTCCTGGCCGACTACTCAGGCGAGGACTCATGAGCTAGGGATGAAAGACAAACAACCACAATGGTCACAATCAATACACCACAGGGCGGTCATTACATGCGGGGAAACGAAGGCCATGGGAGTCAATCAATCATCGAGATAAGCTATAAAAAATTCAGTCAACAATCTAGAAAATCAGTATACTTACCCAATTAAACAAGCAGATCCCAAGCATAAATCCTACAATAGTCTACCATACAAAATGAAGAAAGCGTACCATTGCCTAATCAGCCACTCTGAGTTGAAGTCTCACGCACTCCATGCAGCTCCCACTTTCCAACCGAAGAGACTTCCCTGGTACCTCCGAGTCAATTCTAGGGGTACTCTTCTTCCCCCTTATCCCCCCGAGCCACAAAGGGGCTACACACACTAACCAAGGAATCAACTAGCTCCCAGCTCACCTCGCAAGGCCGAGGTACCACTCCTCACCGATATGGGTATCCCAACTCCCACAAGCTAAGTCAGTCAAGTAGATATTTCTACATCGTAACGTTGTGAAAAACAGAAGAACCCCTCCATCCTTCTCCTCTCTCCATTATATAGAGTTTTGAACCCCTTTACCTTCCCAAAATCCCATTTAAATTAATGTTTAAAAATTAATTCCTAAAAATTTCTCCCCATACAAGTGTCACCCATCCCCTTCATTCCTCCATAAATTAATTTCTTTAATTAATTAATTACCCTTATTTCCCTCACCCACCTAGATTCACTCCTAGATTTGCTCCTAGGTGTCCCCAAATTCTTTTAAAATTTTTAATGACTATCCACACTATTAATTTCCTAGGTTAGTTTAAAATTAGAAAGTTCCTAAACGGTAGATACCTTACTAAGTTTGTCTTTCTTATTTATCCCTTCTTTTTCCCTTTTCTTTTATGTTTCCCTCTTTTTCCTAGTTTCCTAATTATTTTAGATTTCCTCTTTCCCCTTTTTATTTAGAACTCAAAATGGTAGGTGTGGAAGTTACCTTTTTCCATTCCCTTTTTATTATTTTAAATTTCGTGGGTGACATTTTATTAGGGTTCTTGTTTTAAAAATCATTATCTCGTTATTAGTCCTAAGGCCATCTGGGTTCATTTATTTATCATTGATAACGGGACGTGCCCTTCAGGACACACTAGGTGCTCCAAGGGTGCCACTCACCTCATTTGTTTCCCCTACGCGACGTGCCCTTCAAAATGCACCACATGATCCAAGGGTGCCACTCACCTCATCTGTTTCCCTTCTGCGACATGCCCTTCACGATGCACCACGTGCTTTAAGGGTGCCACTCACCTCTTGACTGAATTGGTAAACAAAAAAACCCTTGGAGTCATTACTCTGCGAGGTCAACTTGTGGGAGACTAAGGGCCTCTAAGGAATAAGGCCCCTGCCTTATTGTGCACCCCTTAGAATCATCTTGAGAAACTATCGCAGTCAACCCTCATGACATCGTGGGTCCTCTCAAACTAGGTTACCATTAACCTACAGTTTGAGCCACGATGGGAGTGCTAGTAGGCTATGGCAGGACTTTTTTCCACACCTCTCCATCAACCTCTATGGTAGTCATGTGTGACCCCTTTACTCCACATGTGAGTCTGGTCAGAAAACTATCATCACTATGCATCATCAATAAATCATGTTAGAATATATCCATATCATATCATCTAATCATATGCACTAATATCATATATAAAGCAATCAAACCCCAATGGTACAATTCCTAACTCAATCCAAAGTCCAAGGGGTTCCATCAATGTCTCTAGATCCTCGAGGTTCAAGATGCTACACACTTAGTAAAACTGAGTCAATAACACCTATCTATGTCAATGCAGTAAAACAACATGCCATCAACCCATAATGCCTCATAATCAAAATCAATGTTTTAATAGCATGAAATATGGATCACTTGTAAGAAAGTGTCCTCAAAGGATAAGTTCACTCAATGCACAAGAGAGGGATGTTACATACACCCCCTCTTGGTCTAAACTTTGTCTCGAAGTTTTATAGTATAAATTCCAAAATAAAGTGTATCGCAGTATCATAAGTCTATCTATCAAACAAAAATGGAAACTGTTGGTGCATATCATATGCATCCTCCCAGGTCACTGAGTGCGGACTATAGCTATCCCACTGGACCTTGACCTGCTCTACCATTCGACGCCATAGTTTTCAAATGCGATGATCCGGTATGTGGATTGGCTCAGCTGTGAGAACCCACTCATTCAATACCTACAAGGAACTCATGTCAAGAACATGTGTAGGATCATTAATATAATGTCTCAAAATAGATACATGAAAAACATCGTGCATACTCCTCAAAGAATCAGGCAAGGCTAGTCGATAGGCCACGGGCTCCTTTCTCTCCACAATCTCGAAAGGTCCCATAAACCTGGGGGATATTTTATCTCCCTTTTCAAACTTGATCGAAGTCTTATGTGGTTTAACCCACAAGAAGACTCGATCACCAACCTCGTAACTACGGTCGACACAGTGCACATCGACATAAATATTATGTTGATCCTGCGCTTCTTTAATCCTTTGTCTTATTGTTTTCATTTTCTCTTCCATTTCTTGGATTTCTTCTGGTCCCACCACGACCCTATCCTCAACCCAATCCCAACTCAAAGGCGTTTGACATGGTCATTTGTAAAGAAACTCAAAAGCTGACATCTTAATTGTGCTTTCGTAACTATTGTTATAAGAGAATTCCACTAGTGGCAAGAATTCTTCCCAAATCTTTTGTTGGTCCATCACGTACATGCGCAACATCTCCTCCAAGGTCTAGCTTGTTCATTCGGTATGCCCGTCAGTCTTCGGGTGATACATCGTACTAAAGTTAAGTTGCATTCCCAAGGCCTCTTGGAAAATTGTCAAAAATCATCCAGCAAGCACCGATCCTCAATCGAATATAATCCTCTTAGGTACACCATGTAGCCTCACAATATCACCAATGAAAAGTCTATCTATGACAGGTGCCTGATACGTCATATGCATAGAAATAAAGTAAGAACTCTTCATCAGAGTGTATACTACTATGAAAATCGAGTCGTGTCTCCTTGTCGTCAATGACAATCCAACAATAAAATCCATCGAAATAACCTCTCATTTCGATTCTGGAATAGCATGTGGATGTAGTAATCCTGCTAGGTGCCTATGTTCAGCCTTTACCTGTTGACATTCTAGACATCTAGCCACATACTTGACTATGTCTACCTTTATTCCCTTCCAGAAGAATAAGGGTTTAAGGTCTTCCCTCATCTTCGTGACTCCTGGGTGAGCCATGTAAACTAATCTATGAGCCTTGATTAAGATCAAGATCCTCAACTCGTCGTTCCTTGGTACGTAAATATGATTTTTAAACCTCAATAAACCATCATCATCAAATGTAAATCCTTCAAATCTTGGTACCGTCATCATGTTTTGTCCGATAAAACCCTCAACCTCTTTGTACTAGTCATCCTCATGCTGTAAAGTCAGAATATTTTCATGTATATTAGTCTGAAGAGGCAACACCGAAAATATGTGTGGTCTTTGAATCAATGTATCTGCCACTCAGTTCATTGTTCCTTTTATGTAAGTAATCTCAAAGTCATACTCACTAAGAAATTTCGACCAATGCCATTGTCGTGTGTTCAGGTCGCTTTGCGTAAATATGTGTTGTAGTCCACAGTGGTCAGTCTTTAGTTCAAGTTTTCATCCAACAAGGTAGTGTCTCCAAACCTTCAAGGCATAAACTATGGCTAATAACTGCAAATCGTGTGTCACATAGTTCTCCTCATACCTTCTCAATTTCCTCGAGATGTAGAAGATCACTCGTCTGTTTGGCATCAAGACTCCACCTAAACCTTCCTTGCATGTGTCACTGCATACCAAGAATTCTACATCCATGTCAAGGACCTTTAGTATCGGTGTTGTTGTTAACAACACCGAGAGCCTATGATATGCTTCCGTGCATTTCTTGGTCCAAAAACACTTATTGTTTTTCTTCTGCAATTTCATGATTGGATTTTCTATCTTCGAAAATCCGTCAACGAACCGTTGATAGTATCCTGCTAAACCCATGAAGCTACGTACTTCTGGGACATTCATTGGCACAAGCAATTCCATAATAGCCTCAACCTTGTCTAGATCCACGATGATACCTTCGTCGGAGATGACATGCCCTAAGTAGTGAATCTTCGATTGATAAAATGAGCATTTCGACAACTTCCCATACAATTTATTCTCTTACAAACACTGTAGTACCAAGCATAAGTGATTTTCATGCTCCTTTGTCATCCGAGATTAAATAAAAATATAGTCAATGAATACTTGGACGAACTTGTCCAAGTACTCCCAGAACACCCCGTTCATCAAACTCATAAATACCCCTGGGGAATTTGCGAGTTCAAACAGTAAAATGGTAAACTTGTAATGTCCAAATCTCGTCTTAAAGGTGGTCTTAGGGATATCATCTTCCTTAAATCGTAACTGGCGATACCCCGATCACAAATCAGTCTTTGATCACATCATCACACCCTTCATCTAATCGAACATATCATCAATCCTCAACAATGGATATTGATTCTTTATTGTGGCCTTGTTCAATTGATGGTAGTCAATGTAGAGCTTCCATGACCCATCCTTCTTTCATATGAAAGTAACAGGCGCACCCCACAGTGACACACTTGGACGTATCAATCCCAGGTCCAACAATTCCTTTAGTTGCATCTTCAATTCTTGTAACTTCGGGGTTGACATCTAATAAGGTTCTCTAGATATCATTTAAGTTCCTGGTTTTAGGTCGATAGTAAACTCCAATTCCCTCTACGGAGGCATCCCAAGTAACTTCTCCAGAAAGATGTATGCAAAGTCTCTCACCACAAGAAGGTGTTCTAGGCCTTTCGCTACTCCCTTCTCATTTAACGCAAGGATCGCAAAAAGCTTACATCCCTTGAGCATGCTCTTCCGAGGCTGCAAGGAAGAGATGAACCTCAAGGAAACTCTTTGGTTCCATCCTACAATCCCACATCTTTGTTCCTCATCATCAACCATGCTCAACTATTTCATCTTACAGTTGAGTATTGCCTCATGTGATTCCAACCAGTTCATACCGATTATGTCATCATAAGATCCTAAGATCATGACGTACAGGTTGGCCCTAGTGACAAACTCTCCCAGGTTAAGGATACAGCCCGTAACCTTTCCTCCAACCTTTTTTTTGTCTCTTGAAACCATCTCTACAAAGCTAAACTCATCCTATTTGACTTCCTTTACCTTAATCCTCTTTAGTGTTGCACCAGAAATGAAACTCTTAGTAGCACCAGGATCTATCAAAATACTAAGGGCATGGTCAACGACGGTACCTGTTGTCTCGAAAACAGTTGACTAATGATCCTCCTGGAAGTTATTCACCAATACATCAATCCAATGGGCCTTGCCCAAATCTCGCACAGTAGTGGGTCTGGCTGATCTAGAGGCTCTAGTCCTCTCCACAGGGAAGTTGCACTGGTAGTGTGGCTCCCCACACGTCCAACAATGCTTCTTGGGTCCAGTAGTCCTGGTACTTGAAGTAGAAGATGATAGCCCACTAGACTTGAATCCTGGTATGTTCTGTTGAACAGGCCTAAACTATTGCTGCTGCAATCGACGTTGTTGTTGATGTTGTGGTCCCTAATAAGGTGTCCACTGTTGAGGTGTTGGTTACCGAGGTGTAGTGAAAGTGGGTCCTCTTTGTAAGACATGATATTTGGGCGTATGTCTGGCTGGTTTTTGGTGCTACTGCGCACTGGATGACACTTGTCTTGTCTATCTCACTGGATTCCTTCTTTGACCTCCACTGATAAGCTCCTCCTCTGCTATGAGGGCCTTCTGGATGACATCATGCAAGGTTTGACACATCTGAATCCTAACTTTTGCACATATGCTACCGTTAAGGCCGAACATGAACCTGTTGACCTTGAATTTCTCAGTGTTAAGATGTGAAGCATACCAGAGTAGCCCCATAAAATTTCCTCGTACTTGGGAACCATGCAGTTACCCTGTTGTAAAGCATTGAACTCATTGAGTTGAAGATCAATTAATTTCTCTAATAGGTACCTCTCTAAGAAGTGCTCCTCGAATAGTTCCGATGACATGTCTTCGACGACCATGTTCAGTTGTGGCAGGAGCATCTTCCACCATAGAGGAGCAGTCCTCTTCAGTTGAAATACCACCATGCAGACCGTCATGTTGGAGGTATAGTCACGAAGTGCAAAGCACATTGCCATATTCTCCAACCATGCCTCGACGGTTGCGTCCTCTGAGGCACCAAAAAACTTAGGCAATTTAACCTTCTCAAGTTTGTAGTGAATGCTACCAGTACCGACCAGAGTGCATAGTGGACCCTCATGGGGTGCGAGTGCTCTGGCCTCATATCTGTCAAAATGGTTGATCAGTGCCTCAAACATGCGCTGAAAATATCTCATCAATCCAACCACATCACCCACTATTATTTGCTCCTGCCTGATAACCTGTTCATCTCCCTTGGGGTTAGACCTCTCAGGAGTAGATGTTACTAGAGGCATCATGCCTCCTCCCCTAGCACCTCGTCGTCTTCCTCCATGACGTCCTCTAACCATGATTACCTACACGAATACAAGTCAGCTTAATTAGCAAGATCATAATCAAATCATATCAACAAAAGCTATAGTGATCCCAGGTCGCAGGTTGAACCCTGCTCTCATACCACATGTAACAACCCCACTGTTACGGCCATAGGAGAAGCCAATTTTTGTTTTTTTTGTTTTTAGGAATTAAGGGGCAAGATGGCAACGACGACAAAAGTTTGACCACACCATAGAAAACGAAAAAAAGCACACAACCCAGGGAACATGCAACTACGACACCATGCACACACACAAGGGCAACCAAGAAGAAAAGGCATAAAATAATCATAGTTGATGACTAAATGCCTGACAAAAAAATACACGCCTACAAGCTAAGGAACCACTTACCCTTCCTGACATAACAATGTTGACAATCAATACTATAACTTCAAGGCATGCAAACCAACGCATACACCCAAGTAAACATACGACGCTCAACCACACTCACATGGTAGGCACTGACTTCGACCAAGCTATCATTTTCCCTAACGCATAGGTTGTGCCATGATCCCCTCATCAGGGACCATGATGTCCCTAGACAAGAGGCACGACACGTCAATAACCCTGGCACAAAACAAAAGGGACCAAGACTCAAGAAAACTCGGATGCGTTAGGAAATAAATATTGATTGGGAGACTATACCTACCCCACACAAAGGTTGACGAGACACAAGAGGACGTAGACAAGGGGTGACGCCATCCCACATGATATCTTCCCTACACCCACCAATCACACAGTCTAACCTATCTATGATTACATTAAATTTTAACAAGGGTTCCATTCTAACGGGCCACGTCAAGTTACAATTAGACAATAATGCGTCTCCTAAATAAACGTTAATACAATTAATTTTGCAAATCTAAGTGGTTAATGCTAAAACCATAATTATAAATTCCCTCTATCCTAAATTAAAATTCAATCGAGCTAGTCTAAAATTTGCAATCCATTCCTTACTTACCAATCAAATTTTAATCTTTAACATAACCTAATCAGCCAAGTCTATGTTAATCCAAATTCTCCATCCAACTAGACATTAACTTAAATAACAACATTTACAATCTTAAAGTAGACCGATTCCATTAAAACACTTATGAGCAATTAATCTCAACATGTAGACTACTATATCGACCAAATTAACAATAATGGTTGTCATTAATATTGAGAAGGAAACTGCCAACTATTAACGTCATTTTAGCAATCTAACAAGGCAACAACATCGCAGTTACATGACAGTTATTATAGAAAAACAAGGTAGTTGATGTAACAATTAACATGACAGTTAATTCAACAATAACAAGCCGATTTACATAACTTTTATCATAACAAGTAATATAGAAATGACAGTGTGATTAATGTTTTAATTAACATAACCATTAGTAAAGAAATAACAAGGCAATTAATGTAATAGTAACAATCAATATAACAGTAACAAGGCAACTAATATAACCGTAACAACACAATTAATATATCCTTAAGAATGAATCTGTTGCCCATTAATTCACTGTAGAAAATTATCCTAGCAATTAATATGGCATTAATATAGCATTTAATATTGCAATTAACATGGAAATTAATAGTAAAATGCAATATTTAAGGCAAAATGGTGTCCAATCCAGCAATCAAAGTCAACTATTTAAAGGGGAAAAAACGTGGTCACACCAGCAGAAAAACATAATCACAGTTAATGGTGAATCATTGTGCCATACCTAAGAAAGAACAGGCTACCATTTAATGGAAATTCGTGAAAATTTAACAACAACTCAGTCCATAGTTTGAAAGAAAAAACGTGGGCATTTAAAACAACATTCTCAGTCTCATTTGAATGCAAAAACATGGGCATTTAAAACAGCAAACTTAGCCTCATTTCAAAGAAAAAATGTGGGCATTTAAAACAACAAACTCAATCTCATCTGAAAGAAAAAACATGGGCAATTAAAAAAGCAATCTCAATCTCATTTGAAGGCAAAAACATGGGCATTTAAAAGAACAAACTTAGTCTCATTTGAAAGCAAAAACGTGGGCAATTTTAAATAACAATCTTTGTCTCATTTGAAAGAAAAAACGTGGGCATTTTAAACAACAATCTCTGACAACTTTTAAAAGAAAAAACATTTTTCCATTTCTAGGATACCAATAAAAAATGAAGACATGAATCAATTCATTTTTCCATTGCCCACATACCAATACAAAATGTAGACATGAATCAATTCGTTTTTCCATTGCCAAAATACCAATACAAAATGCAGACATGAATCAATTCATTTTTCCATTGCAAGAATACCAATACAAAATGCAGACATGAATCAATCCATTTTTTCATTACAAGAATACCAATATAAAATGCAGACATAAATTAATTCGTTTTTCCATTGCCAGAATACCAATACAAAAATGCAGACAAGAATCAATTCGTTTTTCCATTGCTAGAATATAAATACAAAATGAAGACAAGAATCAATTAGTTTTTCCATTGCCAGAATACCAATACAAAATGCAGACAACAGTAAGAGAACCAAAAGGATGCAATCAGCCAAGGAAAACAATGAAGGTAGACAACTAATAGGTTTGTCCTTCACTCATCATCCTTGCACAGAAAAGAAGGGTGTTAAGATCCATAGGTCTATTAACGCTGAAGTGACGACCATAGATCAGGCTCGTAGTTGACTACTTAGGGAAGGACTGATGAGCTAGGGATGAAAGGAAAAAAACCACAATGGTCACAATCAATACACCACAGGGTGGTCATGACATGCAGGGAAACGAAGTCCATGGGAGTCACTCAATCATTGAGCTAGGCTATAAAAATTGCAGTCAACAATCTAGACAATCAATATACTTACCCAATTAAACAAGTAGATCCCAAGCATAAATCATACAACAATCTACCATACAAAATAAAGAAAGTGTACCATTTCCTGATCTCCTTCTCTGAGTTGAAGTCCTGAGTGCTCCATGAAACTCTCGCTTGCCAACCAACGAGACATCATTGGTACCTCCCAGCCAATGCTAGGGGTACTCTGCTTCCCCCTTAGCCCCCCGAGCCACAAAGGGGCCACACACACTAACCAGAGAATCAACTAGATCCCAGATTCCCTTGCAAAGATGAGCTACCACTCCTCACCGAGCTGGGTATCCCAACTCCAACAAGCTAAGTCAGTCAAGTAGATATTTCTGCAGCGTAACGTTACTCAAAACAAAATAACCCCTCCATCCTTCTCCTCCCTCCATTATATAGAGTTTTGAACCCCTTTACCTTCCCAAAATCCCATTTTAATTAATGTTTAAAAATTAATTCCTAAAAATTCCTCTCCGTACAAGTGTCACCCATCCCCTTCATTCCTCCATAAATTAATTTCTTTGATTAATTAATTACCCTATTTCCCTCACCCACCTAGATTCACTCCTAGATTCGCTCATAGGTGTCCCCAAATTCTCTTACAATCTTTAATGACTTTCCCGACTATTAATTTGCTACTTTAGTTTAAAATTAGAATGTTCTTAAATAGTAGATACCTTACTAAGTTTGACTTCCTGCTTTTTCCCTTGGGTTTCCCTTTTCTTTTTATGTTTCCCTCTTTTTCCTATTTTCCTAATTATTTTAGATTTTATCTTTCCCCTTTTTATTTAGAACTCAAAATGGTAGGTGTGGCAGTTACCTTTTTTTGTTCCCCCCCCCCTTCTTTTTTAAATTATTTATT
>JZKD02S1967554.1:247950-296593 GCA_000966675.3 Picea glauca | reverse complement strand
ACTAGTATAATTTAGACCTAGACTTTAAATTTCGTGGGAGACATTTTATTAGGGTGCTTGTTTTAAAAATTACCATCTCATTCTCAGTCCTAAGGCCATCTAGGTTCATTTATTTATCATTAATAACGCAACATTCCCTTCAATATGCACTATCTCTAAGGGTGTCACTCACCTTATCTTTTTCCTTTGTGTGATGTGCCCTTCAGGACGCACCACGTGCTACAAGGGTGCCACTCGCCTCATCTTTTTCCCTTGTGTGATGTGCCCTTCAGGACGCACCATGTGCTCCAAGGGTACCACTCACCTCTTCACTGACTTGGTAGACATCAAAATCCCCTAGAGTCAATACACTGCTAGGTGAACTTGTGGGAGACTAAGGGCCTTTAAGGAATAACGCCCCCGCCTTATTGAGCACCCTTTAGAATCATCGTGAGTGACTGTCGTAGTCTTCCCTCATGGCATCGTGGGTCCTCTCGAACTACGTAACCGTTAAGCTACAGTTCGAGCCACAATGAGAGTGCTAGTAGGATGTGGCAGGGATGTTTTCCACACCTCCCCCTCAACCTCTCTGCTAGTCGTGCATGACCCCTTTAATCCACATGTGAGTCTGGTTGAAATGCTATCGTCATCTTCCCTCATCAATGAATCATGTTAGAATATGTCCATATCATATCATCTAATCATATGCACTAATATCACATATAAAACAATCAAAACCCAATGGTACACTCCCTGACTCGATCCGAAGTCCAAGGGGTTCCATCGATGCCTTTGCATCCCCGAGGTCCAAGATCCTACACCCTCAGTAAAATTGAGTCAATAGAACCTGTCCATGTCAATGCAGTAAAACAACATGTCATCAACCCATAATGCCTCATAATCAAAATAAATGTTTTAATAGCATAAAATCTAGATCACTTGCCAGCAAGTGTCCTCAAAGAATAAGTTTGCTCAATGCATAAGAGAAGGATGTTACATATAGTGAATAACGTTATTGTTAAATATAGATTTGTTCCACTATTATAATATAATATTATATTACAATCTATGGGAAATTATAAAGGACGTTATGTGTAAGTATTTAGTCTTTGTGGGTTTGATGTTATAAAAAAAACAATGAAAGAATAGTGAGACCACTATATCATAAGGGGAAACATAGAAAGACAGAAGGTAGGAATAAAATAAGTTAATATACTTATATGTGAAAATTATGATTACGAGAAATAATTAGAATACTATGGTTGAATATATATATATATATATATATATATATATATATATTGAATGGAATTTAAGTTGTGTGACATAATAGTACCAGATATGTAGGTTACAAGAATTGGCCTTTTATGGGCTTTATCATAGAAAAATATAACATGTAAATTCTCTTGACTTTATTTTTACTGCTAGGAAGAAATATAATTTGATTTTGCAGGAAAATGAGAGATGTACTTGAGCCTCATGGAGAAGAACATTATCAAGAGAATCTAGAACAAGAGAATTTAGGTGATGGACATCTCTGGGTGGATCTGAATAATTATAGGCATTCATAATTTATAAAGATAGTAACATATCTGAAAGAAGAACTAAAATTTGTGACTGGAGATAATGAAATAATTCTAAAGACTCAAGAGGAACTAAATGCAATTCTTATAGAAAAATTTATGCACTCAAAATACTGATAAAAATAAGGGGTAGAATTATAGCATATCTAAGATAGCCCAACCGAAGAAGAAAAAAATAAAATTGGAGTATCCTAAATCTGAGACAGAGTCAGTATATAAGGATACGAAAGAGACTAGAATGTCTATTGAAATTAGTTCTAGTCCTAAACAAAGAACCAAAAAGAAACCCAAACAACATGATGAATTCCTAGGATAATATACTAATATTAAACCGCGAACCATCAATAGAGAAGTGGAGACTAGTGTGGAAGCAGAGGCATGGCTATCTGGTATGAAGAAATACTTTCAAATTTACAACTACTCAAGTGATATTAAATCCGAGATGGCTATCTATAATTCGAAAAAAAAAGAAGATATATGGTGGAAGGATATAAAAAGAGTAAAAAGTATTAAGGAAAGGAAAATCACCTGGAAAATCTTTAAGAGATATTTTGAGAATCACTACATGTATAAACAATATTATGAGGGAAAATATAAGGATTTCTATGAACTAGAACTGAGAAATATCACGATGAAATGTTTATGTAGTAATTTTCTGAGTTTGTTGTGTTATGTGCCTTACATTGTTGATGAAAACCCCAAAAAATAGTTATTTTTTAGTTTCCTACATAGTTATTATAAATATTGAATAGAGTTTGATAACCTAAAAACTTTAGAAGAAACCATGAGGAAAGATAAACTCTATTTTGAGCATAATAAAAATAGAAATGAAAATTCTAAGAATTCGAATGGGAGAAAGGTTGAGAGGTTAACCCTAAGAAGAAAGGGAGAGGTTACTCTAATAGAAATTTTGATAAAATATTTCAAGGAGGTAATAAGTTTATAGCTACTAAACCTTTCAATCATCCTGAAAATAAGGATACCAAACCAAAAACCTTCTTCAATAAATAAACATCCCAAAAAGAAAGAGTAAAAAGTTGGGAATGCAATGATCCACATTACTATAAATATTGTCTTGTCAAGAAGAAGGGTAATAATAATGTGAAAATAGAATAGGAAGCAACTAAAATTGGTGAGATGGCAAGGTATACACCAAAAATAAGCGCAACCTTGTAAAATCGATAGGAAGATCGCCAGATTTCAATGGTAAAAATTGAAGGTATGATACATAATCAAGTAGTTATTGTTTTAATTGGTCTAGGTGTTATTTTAAGTTATATTTCTCCAAGATTTGTATATATGTATAAGTGACATAACAGAAGGTTTGAAAATTCTCGATTAGAACAGTTAGGTACATGAACTAAAAGGAGAATTGCAGATGCTATTAAAAACTATGAACTTGGTATGAATGAATTAAGAACACAAATAGACTTAAACATATTACCATTAAGATCTTATGATGTGCTAATCAATATGGATTGGCTGGAAAGCTTTAAGGTGGTATTAGATTATTACAATAAAACATTTACATGTGTAGATGAGAGAGGTAACATTATCAACATTAAAGGAGTATCAAGAATTTTTAGTATTAGAGAAATAATAGCCTTACAAGTTAAAATATGCATTTGAAAAGGGTGTAAACTACTTGTTGTACACATAAATTATAAGGAAAAAGAGGAAAGTAATAATTAGTTATATAACTTTCGAGTATTGCAGAAATTTCAAGATGTATACTAGGATATTCACAGACTACCTCCTAAGAAAGAAATTGATTTCTCCATAGAACTCATACCTCAAGCAGTACCTTCTCCAAAGGCTTCTTATAGGATGAATATCCTAGAGTTAAATGAACTAAAAAATCAAATGCAATACATGTTAGATAAAGAATATATGTCTCCATGGGGGGAAACAATACTTTTTGTTAGAAAGAAAGATGGGACATAGAGGATCTGTTTTGATTATATAAAACTCAATAAAATGATTATTAAAAATAGATATCCATTATCTCCTATCGATAATATATTTCATCAAGTACATGAACCTACAATAGTTTCTAAGATTGATTTATGTTCTCGTTATCATCAATTTAGGACAAAGGATGAGGATATTTATAAGACAACATTTAAACATTACAAGTTTGTCATAATACATTTTTTGTTGACTAATGCCCCATCCTCATTCATGTGCTTAATGAATAATATTTTGAGTAACTGTCTAGAAGAGAACATAAATTATATACAAAATCAAGTAAGTGTGAGTTTTACAAAGACCAAATGGAGTATCTCGGACATGTAATTTCTAAACAAGCTATAGTAGTTGACCCGAATAAAATAAAGGCTATAATGAATTGTCCTAAACCTAAGGATGTTTTAGACATCAGATACTTTATAGGTATAGCGGGCTATTATCGAAATTTTATAGAAGGGTTTTTTAATATTTCATATCCTCTAACATCATTGCAAAAGAAAGGAACTAATTTTATCTGATAAATGTCAAGAGATTTTAAAAAAATTAAAACAACTCCTAACTACATCTCCTATATTAAAATTGGCATACCTATATAAATACTTTGTATTATGTATGGATTCTCTCCGGAAATGGATTGGAGAAGTGTTAATCCAAGAAAACCAGGTAATAGCTTATGAATCTCACAAACTAAATAAAAATGAAGAAAATTATGTGACACATGATTGGGAATTCACTGCAATAATACATGCATTAAAAATGTGGTGCCATTATCTAGTAGGTCAAAAATTCTTATTGTTGACAGAGAACATCACACTAAAATATTTGTTTGATAAAAATAAAAAAAATGCTCGGGAAGAAAGGTGGCTAACTTTCTTAAGCGAGTATGATTTTGAGATAAAACACATTAAGATAAAGGAAAAAAAGGTGGTAGATGCATTAAGTAGACATGCAAACCTTATTTATACAGTTATTAGAAGTAACTATGAAACAAATTTAGAAGAAAGGGTAAGGTTGTTATACAACACAGGTATTCCAATAGAGGACGAACACCTTGAGTAACCAATCACATAAATAGATAAAAGATCAACACACTGATGTTTTCACATGGTAAAACCCCTACTCTGAAACATCCATGGCCCCAACCAACGTGACCACTTGGAGTAGTTTATTAATGCAAATAAAAAGATTACAGAGAGATTTTACAAGAGATTTTCTTACAATCGATCATCGAAAAATGACCCTCCATGCTCTTTAAATAGAGATCATGGAACAGTGAGGTGTTAAGACATGGATCAATGGTCATTACGATCGAGGAGAGTACAAACCATCAGATAACTCTATGTCAGGAACATATCGTGACCGTTGGATTTCCTAACTACAAATGCATACTAATGCATACTAAAGAAACACACTAAGAAACACACTTTTACCTAAAGAGATATTAGACCAAGTAGATCTTAACTAACACCTATGTGTCTAAATATCCTAACATCCCCCCTTAAGAACAACTTGGGATATGATTGAAGGATTTACAATAGTGACACAATAGAAGAAGGAAGGAGGCATTAGAGCCTATCCCCCCTTAATTAAAACTTCTTGAACTCCTAACATAGAGAGAATTTTGGAAAACTTCACTGTTGTAAAAGACTTTGTGAAAATGTCTACAACTTGATCTTTTGTAGCGAAAAAGAGTACTTCAATAACTTGATCATGAATGAGATTTCTGATGAAGTGCATGTGTAGTTCGATGTGTTTGCTACACTGATGTTGAACTGGGCATTTGGCGAGCTTGATGGAACTCTGATTGGCACACCAAAGGATGGTTGGATATTGGTGTTGGAATCCAAACTCTGAAAGGATTTCTCGAATCCACAAGGCCTCCTCACTTGCATTTACCGCTGCTCGGTACTTTGCTTCTGCTGAAACAAGTGAAATAGCCTGTTGTTTCTTATAGGCCCAAGTGACAAGTCCTAAACCGAGGCTGAAAACATAACTTGTAGTAGACTTCCGATCATCAGGGTTGTCGGCCCAATCTGAATCAATGAAACCAACCAATAAAGGAGTCCCCCCTGAACTATAATGTATCCCGAACTGAACTGCACAACGAACATAGAGAACTATTCTTTTAGCTTCTTTCCAATGGCTTTCATGGGGTCTTTGCATATATCGGGAAACAAGACCAATCACAAAGGAAATATCAGGATGAGTATGCGTAAAGTATAAGAGGCTACCAACTAATTGATGGTACAGGGTGCCATCAACTTCAGGAGAAGTACAGGTGGTATAAAGCTTGACTCCAGATTGGAAGGAAGAAGCAGTTGGCTTACAATCGTCCATGCGAAAGCGATGAAGAAGGTAAAAGGCATACTTAGACTGGGAAAGAAAAATTCCTTCATTGGTTTGAAAAACTTGGGGCCCAAGGAAATAGTGCAAAAAGCCTAAGTCTTTCATTTCAAATTTCTTCTTAAGGCTGGTTTTCACATGGTTTAAAAGTTTTGAGTCACTATGAGTAAGGATAAGGTCATCAACATAAAGGACAAGGATTATGAGATAGCTTCCTACTTTCTTGGTATAGACATTAGGATCAGAATGGCATCTATAGAATCCAATGGCAATAAGAAAGTTATCCATTTTGGCATACCAAGCTCGTGGAGCTTGATTGAGACCGTAAAGAGATTTCTTGAGGTGACAAACAAGGCTAGAGTCATTCTGGACATAGCCAGAGGTTTTTCCATGTATATTTCTTCTTGCAAATCTCCGTGCAAGAAGACGGATTTAACATCCATCTGATGGACCTCCCATTTATGTGAGGCAACAAGGGCAAGAACAAGGCAGATGAAATTCATTTTTTCTACAGGGGCAAAGGTTTCATTATAGTGAGTTCCTTCAACTTGGGAAAATACTTTGGGAACTAATCGAGCCTTGTGTCTTTCAACACTTCCATCTAATGCATACTTAGTTCTGTAGATCCATTTTCATCTCACAAGTTTTCATCCTTTTGGAAGAGGTATAGGATCCCGACTATCGTTTTCCATTAAAGAACAATCCTCTTCATTCATTGTTGTATCCCAATTTGGATGACCTGAAGCTTCTGCAAATGTCTCTGGATCATGAGTTTATGAAACTTGAGCCAAAAGAGAAGAGGCTCACTAGAACCGTGAACCTTTCCGACATTGATCTAAAGGATCACCGACAAGATTACTAGTTGCTTCTCATGTTGAAAAGACCCATCTAGGAAGTGGTGGAGCAAGTTCAGGCTCAAAGAACTCATCTGGAGGAGGGTGAGCAGGCACAGGTGGATTTTCATCCTCACTGTCATCTGAAGAAGAAACCATATCATAAGAAGACACAAATGTCAAAGATGGATCACAGGTTGAAGAAGGTACAATCACCGAATTAAGCTCACAAGCCAAGAGATTTTCATCAAATTTAACATCTCTTCTAATAATAATTTCATTCCAATGTGATTGAAGGATTCTGTAACCTTTAACATATTCAGAATAACCAACAAATATACACTTCTCACTTTTAGGCTACAATTATTTCCCTTTCTCATCAGGAATTTGAGCCCATGCTATACTGCCAAATACACGGAAGTGACTTACATCTAGTTTAATTTTAGTCCAGGATTCTTCCATTGTTATATTTTTAAGAGCCTTTGTGGGAGTGCGATTTACTATGTAATTTTCACAGTTGATGGCTTCCGCCCAATACTTTAGACTTAATCCCTTAAATTGGATCATACAATTAGCCATTTTTTTTAATGTACAGTTCTTTCTCCCAGCAACACCATTTTGTTGTGGTGTATATGGAACAATGTGTTGCATTGAGATTCTCTGTGTAGTGCAGTAGCTTGTAAAATTATTGTTCACATATTTTCCTCCATTATCTGTTCTTAACCTTTGAATTTGATGTCCAGATTGCTTTTCTACAAGGGCCTTGTAGGCCAAAAACTTGTCAAAAACTTCACTCTTGAGGTTTAAAATGTAAACCCAATCACGTTTGGAAAAGTCATAAATGAAATTTAAGAAATAGTTTCACCAAGAAAAAGAAGGATAAGAAAGTGAACCACACAAATCACTATGAACAAGATGCAAAGGACTCGAGGCATGCAAAGAGGCACATTTGCCAAAATTGTCCCGATGATGTTTGCTGAGAACACAACCAGCAAAAACACAATCTCTGCATGAAACAACAAGAAGATCAGTCGGCATGTGTTGATTACATAGTTACTGCAATGAGTGGTAGTTTAGATGACCAAACCGCTCATGCCAAAGTTTTCTCAAGTCATCATTATGAGCAACAAAAACTAATGAAAAAGTTGATGACCCAAAGTTGTCAAATTTGTACGAACTGGTAATATCATCAACAATTCCAGTTGCAAGAACATGCTTAGGATCATTTAGATCCTTGATTACAACTTGGTGAGGTGAAAACTCTATGGTTTTACCTTCACCTGAATGAGTAATTTGATATACTGATATAAGGTTACAAGAAATATTTGGAACACATAATACGTCATTGAAATGATCATTTTCTACCTGAATTGTTCAAGATCCTACAACACTAAGAGATCTATCGTCACCAACAAATATTTTCTTGGTGTTACATTCATTTAGTGCAAAAAATATGGTTTTATCCTTAGCCATATGATAATAATCTCCTGAATCAATAAGCCACTCATCAAAAGAAGAAGTAGTAGTAGAAGGTGTGTTGAAAGAGAAACCAGAAGAAGAAAGTGCATGTCCATGAGAAGAAGAAGAATCAATACCGATGTTGTGCTTCTTCATCACTATTTATAAGGCTGTCATCTTCTTGAAACATTTGGACTTATCATGACCATCTTTATCACAAAAGTTGCAATATTTGTTAGTATTCTTTTTTTTATATTTTTCTCCTTTGTCACCATTAGGAGCAGGTTTGGGACCCTTATGTTGTTTGTTGTTGTAGCGAGGATGTTTCTCCTTGGAATACTTGGGTTTATCTTTCTGCTGGGCAACTAATGCTTTGTTGGAGGTACCTGTAGTGTTGATCACTCCAAGTTGTACAAGTTAATCTTTCTCTCTAATTAAAGAATAAAAAAATGAATCAAGAGTGGGTTTTTCATAAGCTTTCCCTAGAGCTTCTCTCATGGCATAAAAGGTAGATACAAACACAGAATATGCACTACCTAGCTTAGAAAGAATAAGATATATAAAACGCTCTTCCTCCATTTTTATCTTACATTCTTCACATAAAATTCTGAGTGTTTTAAACTTAGATAGATAGTCTCCAAGGAAAGAAAAATCACTTGGACTCAAGGTCAGTACTTGATTTTCTAATAATATTGAGTTTACCAAGCACAAATTCAATCATGTTCTAAGATTCTTCAGGGTCATCAATTCCTTGAAGGTGGTACCTTAAATAAGAAGAGATGGACATTCCGATTCGTCCACATGCTTTGTCACCTATTATCCCATTTGGATTTCTTATCATCATCAATGGGTGTTGTTTTCTTTCCAAAGGTAATCTGGTAAGGCCTTTACTTCTTAATAAATCTTCCATATGGGATTTCCATTTGAGGTAGTTGTTGCTAGTAAGCAAGATATTACTTGTAGAATTCATATTAAATATGCAGACAATGTGGATTTAAAAGCTAAAACTAATTATCTGGATGGAAAGATCTTGAAACGTTATGCAGTTTTAAAAAAAACGGCACTGAAAGCAGACTTTCGATGTGAGAGTTATGCCCTTTTAAAAAAAAGGAATAAACAGTAACCAAATAACCACATGATAGTGTAAGCTTCTTTATGAAGTGACCCACTTTTATAAAGAGAAGTGGGGATCACTTTTACAATGAAGTTACCTTATAACAGAAAAGTTGCATGCAAAATAAATAACTCTAAAATAAAATATAAAGCTACTTATAGTGATTCACTTTTATACTTGAAGTGAAATGCACTTTACAATTTTTAGCCTGAGCTTTTTATGTAAGACAGTTTATTAATGCAAAGAAAAAGGTTAGAGAGAGATTAATGCAAAGAAAAAGATTACAGAGAGATTTTACAAGAGATTTTCTCACAATTGATCATCCGTAAATGACCCTCCATGCTCTTTAAATAGAGATCATGGACCAATCGAGTGTTAAGCCACGGATCAATGGCTGTTAAGATCGAGGAGAGTATGAACCGTCGGATCACATCGTGACCATCGGATTTCCTAACTACAAATGCATACTAAAGAAACACACTAAGAAACACACTTTTACCTAACAACATATTAGACCAAGTAGATCTTAACTAACTCCTAAGTTTCTAAATATCCTAACAAAGGTTAGCAGCAGAAAAATATCCACAATATCAAAATATTAAGTTAAAAATTGTCCATAATTCAACAAGAACAAAATAATCTGATTTTAGATTCTCAAAAAGTGGAATATTAATGTGTACAAGCAAATTATATGTAACATAATCTAATGAAATTACATTATTAATTTGAGATAAGTTGCATAGGAAACCATATTTTGGGCACTCAAGTTACCAGAACTTAATTACAATGCTAAGAAAGAAATTCTATTGGTCAAATATGAAAATAAACACATTTGAATATCTATGTCTATGCTTACAATGTCAACAAGTTAAGGTTGAACATTATCACCCATTCTAACTACTACAACCTTTACCCATTCCATAATGGAAATGGTAAGTGATAAGTATGGATTTTATGATCGGATTTCTTAGGAGTAGTAAAACAAATCACTAAATTATGGTTTTGGTTGATAAATTAATTAAGGAAGCACACATCATACTTGTGAAATCAGCCTACAAAGCTATTAATATAGAGGAAATATTTAGTTACATGGAATCCCTAAAGTTATAATATATAGAGATTTAAGTTTACATGAAATTTTTGGAAGGATTTATTTAAAGTGTAATATGAAGGATTTTTAATTTACTAATACTTTATTTATTTAAGCATTTGAACTATTGAATTTATTTAAGCTTTAGTTGACCAAGAGTGATCAAAACAATTATAAGACATTTAAATATTAAATAATAATAAAAAAAATAAAATCTAATAGTAGTTGTTAAAAAAGTGATTGATGACCCACAATGATGAATGACCCACAAGGAGGAACTTGGGTCAAACTCAAGTGGCGCAAGGCAACACATTCCCAAAAAATCTAGTCAAAACTCATGTGCGATTTTGAGTGAGCATGTGGCTCATTAATGATCAAAATACGTACCTAAGTGAATAAAAAGACTTCACACGAATTGAGAAGGAAGCTCGCATGACTAGCAAGAATACCATAGCATTTCATTGTGTGAGATCCAAGAGGAAGTTTTGCAGGAATCAAAGCTTAGACTTCGTCCTTTTGATTCAACCATCAAACTCAGGGGTATTCAGAGCAAGTAGTATTGGTTGTTATGGATTGAGGTTGGGAGGAATAGCGACCTTCATATTATTTTTGCCTTCATTTTTTCAGTGCAAATTCTACACAGTTTTTGGTTTCTATTTATTTGCAACAAGAATGTAAAAATAGGAAATAGAGGTACAAAATGAAGATAGACAATAATATTTTTTTTGTTCATTTATATATTGTGTAATTAGGCATGCGTATACCTATTGAAGATGGACACAATTAATAATCTTTTAATCTTAAATTCTGATGGTTATGCATTGAAGATGCTGGCATATTCTTAAGCATCCTCCAAAATCAATAATCAATGAATCAGATTTATTGTTGATAACTTCTTTGCATTTATAAATGCATCAGTTAACCCGTTTCATTTCTCATTCTCTACCTCATTCTAGCTTTAGGTTTCATTTCTCATTCTCTAACTCAATCTAGCTTTCGACGTCTCGCGGCTGTGCTAGTTTATTGTATTTATCGATTATTATACATATGCTATAGATAGGGTTTTTGTTTTTCAACCTTCAATAGTTGAAATTAATTGGTACTATGCATGTAGACAGATATATAAAAACTCATAGCAGTAAAAAGAATATAAACGAATATCATCTATGTTTTTAATGAAAAAAAATTGGTAAATTGTATAACACACAAGTAATTACCAATTTTAAATAAAATGTGGATTCTACACAGAATGTTATATTGGAAAACAATACAAAACTGATTCGATACGAACAGTTATAATGGAAAACAATACAAAAATGATTCGATACAGAGAGTTATAATGGAAAACAATACGAAAATGAGATTTAAATATATTTTAATGACAATGTATTTACCAAGGATAGTAATGAACATTACAATGAGTTTTACTGTACTATAAATCAAAAGTGTAATAACAATCTGTAAAAGAATATTACAAGATCTGATACATATAAACGTTAATCGAAACATTAATTAGGGAAGAAAAACGTAGTCAGTATTAACAGTCCAGAAGGAGATACAAAACCCATAGGGTTTCGTTCAAACAAGCTTTACTTATTCTATTAAATACCATAAAATATATGTATGGTATATGCCTAAAACAAACACTTAAACTCTTTGTCCACACACGAAAAATAATTATTACAGTTTCTATTCGAACTTAGAAACGTAAAAAATAAATCCCTACAGGTCTATTGCTATTGTTACAACCCATTTCCAAATCGGAAACTTAGAAATATCAAAATCTCATATATACATATTGAGATAGATATTGGCACCAACGACTTATGGAGGGTAAGCCATCAGGGAACACATACATGTTAAGAGTAATGGAACCCAGGAGTTCAGGTTTGGAACAGGGCCGATACACCAGTTAGTTTGGGCATCCAAATGCAAGAAAAAATGAGTTTTAATTAGTAACGGCTCTTTCTTCCAAAATAAACCAAAATAAAATTGAATAATTAAACCTTTGGGACTAAATAAGCTAGTAAATCATTTACCAATGAGGTAATTTCCTCCGGTGTACTACCATAACGTGCATTCCTTTTGTTTTAAATATGACATGTAAACATGAAAATCGATGTTTGTATCAAAGATTACGAACACAATGTATATTTGACATAGGAAATACATAACAAAAAAAAACAAAAAGAAACGAGTTAGCATACTTACACTAGAAGACAGTTGCAATTTCTCTAGATGAAAGCTCTTCCATGGTGGAAAAAACCTTCAAAGAAAAACTCCTTACAAACAAGATTTCCCACAGAGGAACTCCATATACAGAACAAAATCTTAGCGAAACCCTTCAGACAGAGAGAGTTTAAATGGGTAACTCCTTGTATAGATAAATCCTACAGGATGGCGCCTCGCACTGCATAACCTTCACATAGTAAGAATGCATGGCAAAAAATTTCGTTAGGGAGCTCGACGAAAGTTCTAACAAGAGTAAACCAGATTCCAGGATGATTTGCCTCAACGTTTTCTGACAAACCTCGTTAGAATCCCAAGGCTTTCGTTGAATCTCAGATTCATTACTACCTAGGTGGTGATGGATCAGGGTAAACATCTGTTAAGGAGAAAAGACTAGGATCTTTCAATATTTCTATTCTCATTAAAACTTGACAGAACTTCACCTAACCATTGCCATGTGTTTCCCACTTTGCAAAGGACGACGATCATACAACTGTTAACATTACTACCATGGGTAAATTCAATAATATTGTAGTATTGATTAATGTGCAATCATATCATATGATTTTAAGGATTAAATTAGTTTAATTTTTCATAAGGAAAACAAACGTCATATAACTTAAATACTTTGTACATTTATATAGTATGCACTGATTTCATAAGAGTGACTATGTTATTCAAAGGTTATATATATGTATTTATTTCTAATTGAAGGACTTAGGATTATAATATTAATAAACTGAAATGATAAGATTACTATGTAAATAGATATATGCATATATATTGTTAATTGAAGGACGTATGATGCATTTTTTAAAATACGTTATAGAGTTATTAAGTTTATTCCATTTGACAAGGAGAAGTTTTCTATGTAAATCCTTAATGTCAAGAATAAATATAACAATTTAAAATGATTATAGGTTTTATCCCTATGATAAATGAATATAAACCTATAGAAACCCTAAGATGTAGGATACAAATGTTTGAGGACATGTAATTTGCATTTATGTTATTTAAAAAAAAAACCATATTTTAGGGTTTGTGACAAAATGTTATGAGAGCTGAAGTTTAAAAAATTGGCCTAAAAGGGCTCAACCCGATAACCATATTACATATAAATTATTTTTCAAAGTAGACTGATAAAATTTATGAATTTTCTTCTCACTTATTATTACATAGGGGAGAAAGAAAAATTTCTTGTTGTATTTCTGTACAGAGAAGGACAATATAGAAGAAAAACACTTAAGGGAAATCTGATCCAAAACATAAGGATAATGTAGAACAAAAAAAAATTAATGAAGAAAATATATAGGTAAATCTAAACAAAAGTAGAAATGATAATCATTTAGGAATCTTACAAACACTTAAGTATTTAAAAGTAGAATTACAAAGTCTCATAGTTGATAATGAAAGTATCCTAAAAGCAAAAGAAGAATCAAATGACATATTATTAAATAAATTGCATGATTGTGAAAAATTTAAGAATAAGGAATTTGGCTCAAAAGAAATTGGAAACAAATCATGCAAATGAAAATTAAGAAAACAAGCATCTTTAGATATTGACATTTAATCTACTAATGAAAAATAAAATAATAATAGAGAACAAAAATATAAAGATTCAAGTGAAATTAGTGATAGTAACTAGTTGGAAACTAAAAAGAAACACAAGTCTTGTGTTGAAATCACAAGAATTTTAAAATATCAAGCCCCATGTGTTAGTGAATTAAAATAGAAAATGAAAATATATAATTTGATTGGGAAATATGATATCGGGTGGCAAGATATAAAAAAACTAAAACATATTAAAGAATGATATGTAACTTGGATAACTTTTAAGAAATATTTAAAAGAAAATACTTGTCACAACAATATTAGGAGGAAAAGGCTTAAGAGTTTTATGATTTAAAACTTGGAAGTATGATGATGAAAGATTTGTGCAGTAAGTGTTGGTACAGGGGATACCCAGGGTTCAATGCTTGAACAACGCACCAACAAAACCCTAATTACCAGCCATTTCGGCAACACCTGGGAAGCAGATGAAGTCTCACCCGAGGCAGAGGTAGAGGGGTTGTAGGACTCAGGTGTCTAAAACTAAGATGGGACACAAATATGTGATTGCAATACTTAACAGAGAACTTAAACAACAATATGCATTGGTTCTTGAATCTCATTCACATTGCAGATAAAACCCTTATTATAGATGAGTGCGGTAAAAATAAAGATCAAGTACTTCCAATCACTTAGCACATAGAATTAGCTCAGATCTGCAATTCAATCATCTTTAAGCACTAAGAAACATCACCAGATGCATTCATCATATATTATAACAACAACACTAAGAAAATAAATAACATAAGTCATAAACCACATCCCACAAAGCACATCAAGACACATGATATACGTGGTTCACCTCAGTGTGGGGCTACGTCCACCAACTTCTTCTTCTTCTTCTTTATTAGTATTCAATATTCTTACATTCATCTTCTCTTATGAACAAATCCACAGACACAACTCCGCCGAGGACAAGAGATCTGGGTGTAGCATGGTAGATCCTCCTTCCCAAAATCAGGTCAAGGCAAATAGCCAACTCCTTACTAGCACAGAGCCTTCTTTACATATTTTGTCTGCACAAAGGAACTTACAATCTCTTGCACTAAGACAACATTAACCTATTATGCACATAGCCAAACACATCGTCCTCCTTACATTGCTTAGCTACTTATTTATATATTTACAAAGAGGACTAATCATGGGTAAACCCATGGGTCGACATACATTAACCCATTACATAAACCCTAAAATCCTTTGTTGGTTCCACAAGCCCGCAAAATGAGTGAGATCTCGTGATCTCATCTCTGCCTGGGTGCTCCATATTCTACCAGCCTGTCAAAGTCCCAAAAGTGGTCAAACACTACCAATGTTTCCTCAAAACTTGGTCAAGGGCCAACAGGCCCCCAAAATGCACTTGTGACTGGTCCTGAGTCACTCAAATATGGGAAACGCACCTTCAAAGACCTCGATCTTAGCTCGAGCTACCTTGACTTGTTGCTTCACCAAAGCCTCCTACTCTGCAAACTCTTGAATCACTTGCTCTGTAACAGGCCCTTCTAGGCATTGTTCCACTGTCACAACTGCCTGGTCCAGCTGCGAGCCTTGTCCTTCAATCTCTTCAAAAATTGTGCAAACTTCATCCATCACTAGATGTAGTCTTTGTGTAACTTCCATGACTCTACTGTGGATGGAATTAACATGTTATTGGACTGCGTTCTCTTCCTGTGATCTTTTCATCTTCTTGACTGTAGTAAGCAACTTCATCTGTCCTTTCATGGTGGATGCCTCCTTCTGCACCTCCTAGAGTTGTTCTTCTAGTTTCCTTAGCTCCGGATCTTTTGTAAGGTCTTCATAGGTCTGCGCACTTTGATCACTCAGTTTCTTACACTCTGAGGAAAGAGCCCTGATTATTTCTACTGCATTCTTGGAAGCTTGCTCCCTTTGATCGCACACTTCTTATGAAGTGCTCGACACTACTTGGAGGTCTAACTCTATTATCTATGATTGAAGCTATTGAATGGCTTCGACAAGATTCCCTACTTGCATGTCGGTTGGACATAGAGTGAAGTTCTTTAGTTACCGCTTCTTTGATCACATTCTACTCTGCGAGCAGCTAGTATTTTTCTTCGTGTATCTTCGCAATGTTTTTCTCGAACTTCACCCAAATTTCATCTTTATCCTTCTGTGCAACTCAAAGTTTCTCTGAGATCTCCTCCTTTTCTTGGTTCAAGGCCTCTGTATATTGTTTATTTTCTTCTTGGACTCGCTGAAGTCGAGCCTCTATTGCATCTACTAATATTCATAACTAGGCAGGCTCATCCCCCAATTCTGCAATTTCTGACGAAGAAGGTGCAGTAGGTACTACACGGCTTGACTCGATGGATTTTTATATGTCTTTCATATCATTTTCTATTATTTCATATAGATTCTCCTTCTTTGCTCCATGTCTCTATAATATATCCTCTAAAGCGTCCTCCATGGCTTCGATGATGAGATCGACATCGTCCACTATGAGCACATTCTTCGAGTCAGGTTTATCGGCACAGGTCTTCTTTCTTGATGAGGGTTTCTAGGGAGAAACCTTCCTCTTCTTTGACGTTTCAGCCTCGATAGGGGGTTCCTTTGGTAATGTCACTTCTTCTTTTCCTTGATTATCTCCTTCCTCACCTTCTTCTTCTAGATTCACTTTGTCTCATCCTCCTCCTACACATGATTCAAGCCTACTTTCCTCTGAGGTGCTATCCTCATCATGAATTTCTATGTTCTGCACTTCCTCCTTTTTCTTTTTTTTCTTCACACTAGTGTGTCCATCTTGCTCGACCTGGGTGACCAAGGGACTTTCGATGATGTTAGGGTCAGAGAGTTATGCATCTTCCACTGGTACGAGGAACTATGTTGGCCATTATTTTGTGATCTCCTCCATGTCTTCCTCAGTCGGTTTATAGTATTACTGTAGCTCCTCCTCACTTTCATCCCTACAGGCAGTGATGTCGATAAAGTGAAGATATGCACAAAACATCGCTAACAGTCTGTACTAGTGAAATGTATTGGGTGTCATTCCTGAAAATGCTTCAATAACATGCTTCAACTATTGGTAGTAATCATGGAAGACAACATTTGACTTCCACTGCTTCAACTTGTTATTTGTATACCACAAGGTGAAGAACCTTGTGGCCAATGGCTCCGATGGCTCAAATTCTAGGAATGTTTCTCCTTCTGGCATCTGCCCAGTGACAAAGGTGATCAATACTAGTAAAAAACTAAAATGGAATTCATAGCCTTGATCCTACGCTTTTGATGCAACACCCCTACCTTAGCACGCTCTACGTGACCTCCTGGTCTTGGATCGTTCTATTCCCTTGAGACTGAATCAATCTTTATTTCCCATAGGAACCTTCACTCATGTAACCACAGGTCCTTCTAGGGTGTATGCCTACACAAAAAAACATAAGGCACGAACCTCCACTCCATGCGACCAACTGACGTGACCATGACCTTTACTTGAAAAGGCATTTCAGATTTTGCAACTTGACAATTTTCGTTGCTCAGCTCCTCTGACTTCTTTGAATCCCAAATGGGATAACAAAAATTTAACTAGCTCCTCCTTTATGCTTCAACCATGTGACCTTAGTCACGTTCTAGGGTCCACATTCGAGCGCGTTGGGATTCTGTGGCTCATCAGTTCATGATGCAACTTATTATCCCTTTCAAGAAGTCCGAACTCATGAATTCTTCATTGTGGATTGACAGTCCAGATCCTTCTATGATCTGATGGCCTAAATCCCATTGGGATTTTGTGAATCAGGATTTCAGGACTCTTGACTCTGAGTCAACGACTTTCTCCACTGCTCCGACTCCCGAAATGTCGAAATCCAAAATCATAATATGGACAGCTCATGCTGATCCATATCTAACAATGAATAATTCTCTTGTTCTTATGAATGTTAATAGAGACTCATCCTTAACTTCTTTGTTGATCCATTGGATCCAATGGTCCATGAAAAATTGGTAGTTCTCCCTTGGAGACATTCAACCATCCTTTCAAGTTCTTAATGCTCCTCAAAAAACACTCATCACCTCCTTTATGAGCTTGATTTCTATCAGTTGACTTCAACCCTTATCTTCCGTTTGAACTATTCAAAGCATCTATTCCTCCTAATCACAGTTCTTGTTGCAAATTCAAGAAATTTAAGGGATTCCACCTGCACTCCTTGTGGATTCACAATAATCTCTGAGTATCTGAACTCTCCAACTCTGTGCACTCCTTATGACAATATCTCTTCATCCACTCAATGGGTTGGAAAAGTATAAGACTCCAACTCGCCTCCACACACCTTGCATGGATTTGTGCTATAATCGCACTTCTATTGGTATGAGAACAACAATATCTCTCCTAAGATTTTCTGAGGTAAAACTTCAAATCTTGTCAAAGCACTCCTTGCAGACCTTCACTACAATCCTTGCAGGAATTCACAGGATGAGAAAAAATTGAAACTCATACTCTGCCTCTCACAGACTTCATACATTCAACATGAAATCATACATACACACAACATTGAAACAAATGAATAACAGAGCATATAAGAAAACTGTAAACATACCATTCAGTAGATGCAAACAGTATTCATCACAACACCATGAAATTGAATCAAAGCATTCTCATATTATATGAAGTGCCTCTGTATATGGGTTCAATGGAAACAAGTATTTGCTTATACAATCTTCTACGATCTCTATTCTCCTATGCTCTTACTCTACAACTCTATTCTTACCCTTGAGAATAATATTACAATACAATAGATACAAGGGATATTTCTAGAGTTTTCCCTCCTACAACTCTATTCTATCAAATCAAAATAAAGTCTACAACTATTTTACATTTATTACAATAAATGCCTCCAACAAATAGATGAGAGAAACTGCTCATGATCTGCATTACAATTTCCAAACCATAAATGAAAAGATATATTTTCTACATATTACATTAATGTTTTATCTTTTCAAATTCAAAACGTTCTCAAAATGTTCTCTGGTGCATATCCAATTGTCCTTCCTCTTTTGTGCTTGCTTTGCTAGCGATGCTCCTGCATCATCTTCGCAGAAGTCCTTCTCCAGCTTGTTGACAATGTAGCTCACCAAGTTCATTATCATTCATTCTATGCACTTCCCTATGAGCTCTACGATGAATCCATTAACCTGCGTGGTTCTTTCTAATGCGATTTACAGCTATAAGCTAACAAGCTAGGTGCACTACACCATCCTAGATGGAGGCTACCTTACATCCTTGCTTTCCCTTTTCTACATTGCCATAATCCTCATTTATGTGTTGTGCAAGGGAGCGATCTGAAGTCTTCCCTTGGTAGAACTATTGAGGGTCCATTCCCTACATGCTCATTCCTGTGATGAAGTGGATCAGTGGCAGATCCACAGTGATGCTCGTTTCGAGCCATAGATAGCCTCTGTGATAGCACGATAAGAGAAGTTTAATGCAAGCGTTAACCTCCTCATGTTTTCCAAAGTGAGGGATATTCATCATGTTCAGGATCGATGATTGCACAAGCTCTTTTATCCACAGATGGGATACTATCCAAGGTTTTTTCCCAGTCGTCTTCATCAAATACCAATGCAGTGCGAGCATCACTTAATTATTCATGTCTCCAAGGTTAAAGTAGATGTTCTTCAAAGCTGGGATGTGTCCTAATTTGGGTCCAACTATGTGTATCCCCTTCGGGATGTACGTAGTGATCAATGTATATTCAAAGTCGTGTGGGATACTATTACATATAACCTTGCCAACCAAAGGCAGTATGTACTCATGAAAGACCAATGCAATCTTCTTCACATTAGCCAAATCATCACGGTTCTTTCTTCGCTTCTCATTCACGGTCTGGCTAGAATGACGTCCATTCGAGGGGGATGCCTGCAATCCTCTAGTCAATGACACTTGTATTCCTATAGACATAACTCTCTCCTACATGAGGTCCACAAGAATCTCCTTCACATATTTGTATAGCGCGTTATGTTCACCCAACATTCACACTTGTAACCAACTAGATCAGGTAAGTGAACATACAAGCATGGTAATCACATGGATGGACAGGTCTAGAAATCACAGCGTGGTATGCTTTTTATTCTCTATTATCTCAGATAATCATAGGTGTAAAAAAGTGTTCCCGGTGCAGTGTCCAATAGGTTAAATAATCAAGTGTCATAACATATTCCTCCAATGGGAAAGAATGCCTCAATCAATACAAATTCGTTTGTTATGGCATGGTCCCAATGATCCAACAATAGTCTTTCCATCAATAACTATGTTTCTAGTCATTCTGGAGCATTACTCTAAAGGTTGGAGTGCCTCCAATGGTCATATAGCTTCACCATGGTGAATTCCATTCTGCATGGTTCTGCTATTCCGACAAGGTTCAAGTTCTCTAGATCTGCCTCCTACAAAGTTTTCTCTGGAGATTCTTGTAGCTTTTCTAACTTGGCTTTTTTCTTAATAAGATTAATTTTTTTATTTCCTATGATCCGAGTGACTGGATTCCTATTTCCATTCTTATTCTTATCTTCTCTTATCATTTGTGCTGCTGATGTTCTTTCAAAGGGTTCGGAGGTAATACCTCTTATCTTACTAGGTCCTGGGTTGACATACTTTCTTCTTGCATGGATAGGTCCTTTAAACCTTCTTGCTCTCTTTCAACTTCGACAACTACTTCTCTTTCATTATGTTGCTTCGACTCAAACTCTCCTTCTTCTAGCAGTCGATCTATTCTTCTAGCTATGAGATCCCTTACTTCTTGCTTTTTATTTTCTATGGCTTCCTCCTATGATTTCCTTTTGATCTGATCCGTCTTCATCCAAATCTTTCCTAACAAAAGTGGAAAATGGGCATTGTTCTCAACAAACTCAATGACTTCAAATTCTTCTTCATTCGACGTTTCATGAGAAATCATAGGTATATTAGTAACTCTTCCACATAGAGTTATCATTTTTTATTTAAACAAGCCAATCCTTCCCAATGAAGTTATCATAGCAGGCTTTCCCAATATTTCCCAAGTGCTTTCTGGCATAATATTCACATATTTTTCTTCATCCAATACACATTCTATGTCAAATTATTCTATTCTTGGAACTATTCGTTGTTTTTCTTTCAGGATCTCTGGTAAAATGATGTCTCTGTGATCCTCTATTACTTATTTCAATTGTATTAGCGCAGTCTCTAACTCTTTTTCTGTATGATTTTTTAATATATCCTTAGTCTATTGACCTTATTTATAGGTTCCTTGTCTCATGTTCATATTTTCAACTTTAGCAATCATCCTTGGACATTCCTCAACCTCATGACCAATAGATTTACAACAGAGAAAAAAAGGACATGTACTAGGGCATTCCTTAGCAATATGTCCTAGCCTTCTGCAATTATAGCATAGTGTTAATCCTCTCTTTCTTTTAAGTGATCCCTCACCTCTCCTGTAATGCGCATTGGGATCATAGTTCTCGACATACAATCTGCAAAAAATCTCTCTAGGTTCCTGCATTCACTTATTAGTCCAAAATTTCTTTCTATGCATAGGAATAACATATCTTTCTCTATTTCTATCACATATGTTTAGATCAACTCTTTCTTCTATATTTGCCCTAGTTTTGAGGCTAGGACAAAATATATCAAACATACTTAGATTCATATTTTCAAAGTAAAAATGTCTACTTATCTTACCCTTACCAGAGAAAAAGGCTTTAAGATCCTACCTCTTTCTTTTAGATCTAGTTTCTTTCTTAGCACAGAGCTTCGCAAGTCAAGTAGAATATTGTGCACTACAACAACATATCTACGCACAAAGCCTTTTGTTTTATTTAGTTCCTAGAAATCATAGTTTCAGGTCCCAACAATAGAACCATTTTTTGGCACAGGGTCACACCCAGGGTTCAACGCTTCAATAATGCACCAAAAAAACTCTAACTATCGTCCCTTTCGGCAACACCTGCGAAAAAGATGAAGTCTCACCCGAGGTAGAGGCAGGGGGAGTTGTAGGACTAAGGTGTCTACAACCAAGCTGGGACACAGATCTATGGTTACAGTACTTAACAGAGCACATAAACAAAAATATGCATTAGTTCTTGAATCTCATTCACATCGCAGATAAAATTCTTATTACAGATCAACGTAGTAACAATAAATATCAAGTACTTCCAATCAGTTAGCACATAGAATTAGATCAGATCTAGCATTCAATCATCTTTAAGAACAAAGAAACAACACCAGATGAATTCATCATATATTATAACAACAACAATTAGGAATTAAACAACATAAGTCATAAACCACATCGCACAAAACACATCAAGACATAAGATATGCATGGTTCACCCAACTGTGGGGCTACGTCCACCAACTTATTCTTATTCTTTATTAGTATTAAATATTATTACATTCATCTAGTCTTGTGCACAAATCCATAGAGACAACTCCCTCGAGGATAGGATATCTACGTGCAGTGCGCCATATCCTCCTTCCCAAAATCAGGTCAAGGCTCAAAGCCAACTCCTTACTAGAACAAAGCCTTCTTTACATAGTTTGTATGCACATAGAAACTTACAATCTCTTTCACTAAGCCAAAATTAACTTATTATGCACATAGCCAAACACACCATCCTCCTTACATCTCTTAGCTACTTATTTATATATTTACAAAGAGGCCTAATCACGGGTAAACACATGGGCCTACATCCCTTAACATATTACATAAAACCTAAAATCCTTTGTTGGGTCCACAAGATTGGAAAGTGAGTTAGATATTGCAATATCAACTCCTCCTAGGTGCTCCATCTTCGACCAGTCTGTCAAAGTCCCAAAAGCGGTGAAACATGACCAATGTTTCCTCAAAACTTGGTCAAGAGCCAACAATAAGTTCTTAAGTTTGTTGCATTATCTGCCTTATATTGTTGATGGAAAGCCAAATATTCAAAGTTTTATAAATTTTCTACCTCTTCTTTATAAAGAAAGAATTGAATATGATAACCCAAGAACTTTAGAAGAACCAATGAGGAAGGAAAATTTCACTTATGAAAAAAATAAAAATAAGAATTAGAATGTAAACAACTAGAAAGATAGAAATCATAATAAATTTGAATGGAAAACAAAAGGAAGAAAATTTTATCAATGAAGTTATCAAGGGAGTAACTCTAAAGGTAATAAAACTTATAATACATTTGTGAATAAGGATAAGCACTGAGTATGGGTCAGTGTAAAGAGAGAATCCGAGGTTTTTCTCAGTCAAGAAGGTCAATTACGTACCATTGTAATCTAGCTAGTATCATCTTATTATGGAATCTACAAAAATTTATGATTACCATTATTGTATAAGCTAAACACGTGTATTGAATACAAGATCGGTGGTAAAGAGAGAGATCAACATAACATGATTCATCATTATAATAAACATCATAATAAGAAAAGAACATTAACAAGGGACATTAACTAGGGAACTCTAGACATGCCTGAGACCTGATCTTCTTCCTTCCTTATAAATAGAAGGGAGGGAATGGTTACTCCCTACCGAACAGATTATTTATAATAAAAATCCACCACAAAGAGAACCTTTGAAATGTTGGGAGTGTGGTGACCCACATTATTACAAGGACTATCCACTCAGGAAAAAGAACAACTATAACTTTCAAACTATCTATGAAGCTTCTACGGTTGAAGAAATTGCAAGGTGTTATCACTCTGTGATTTTCCTATGGTTGTCATAGGAAATACAAAAGGTAACCATTTCAACCTACTTTAGACTGTATTTTGACCTAGTACAATTATATAGGGCTCTCTCAATAGCCAAATTCTTTCACACTCAAATATATTCAACAATAACACTCACAAAGTTAGATTTCTGATAGAAACAAAGTGCTTTTATAAGGGTTGGTGGTTTGACAATCTTGGGAAAGAGTTTATCGGATAATGGAGTCAGGGCATGAATCTTAATGTATTACAACTAATTCATGTTGAAACCACCCTGAAAAAACTGAGGCCAAGTAAGCACCATGTTCAACAGGTTGTAATAATAAAAAGTCAATTTGAAAAGGGAGATAAGCCCATTGTAGGAGAGAGCATCTAGCAAAGGATGAATTCTCAGTTGCAACTTTAGAGGAATGAAGAGAAGAGGGAAGATTAGAAAACATAGAATCTATCAAGGATGGATTCTGAAATGAATAACCATTTAAACATTAGCATATAGTCCACTACACTAGAGGCACCTAACAATGGATGAATCTCTTCATCCAGTTTTAGAGGAATTAACACATGGGAGTTGATTACTGAAAAAAAAAACAATAACATATTACAAGCATGATCTATGTTAATGGAGCATCGGATAGAGATGAATTCCTTCCACTTACTCATAGATTAGTGCTACATAAAAGAAACATAAACAAGGAAAATTGGTTGAACAATGACACCATGATGAATATCAGGCTATCAGAGGCACTCATTGTTTGTATTAAAATTCATGAGAAAATACAGGGTTTTATGCTACAAAGGAAATTCCTCTTCCTAGGCAGTCGAGCTTTTTATCTGTGTTTTATATCAGTATATATAGAAAATTATTACATATGAATTTCCATGAAAAATGAGAAGTTCGAAAAACCTCCTTATGCCAAAAATAAAATTAGTATCCTAAAGAAATGACACTTGTAATCTTAGTTACTACTTTCTAGGGATAAAATGATAACTATAAATCAAAGTAACAAATTCTAGGAACTCCTACTTTGATATCTCAAATTTCTTGGACTCAAGCCATTAATTATGGAATTATTTTTAGCTATATCATGAGGTTGAGATGTTGAAATCTAAAATTCTTAAAGATAAGGTTCTAGGTTTCCCAATCATGCTAAAAGATAAGAGTCTATTATTGTAATTTAATTTTGTAAGGTAGCTAGAGAGGTAGTGGGGGGGGGCGCAGAGGGCCCATAGTGATAATAGTGGAGGTAATTCAATGTAAGGTGGACTAGGTCCACTATATTATTAAATAAGGCCCACTATGGTAATTAAATATAACAAATGGGTAATTAGATATAATAAATGTAAGAGGACTTCTTAGAAGGTTCTACCTCTAAAAGATTCCTCCTTTAGAATGTTCTTAGGTGGTGGTAGCACTATATAAAAGGGTTAAATAAATGTAATGAGATATGAAGAGAATTATTGTATTTGGAGTGGTAGCTCAATAGGAGGATGTCCACTCAAAGAGGCAAGCGAACAGGAGAGGATTCCTTCCATAATAAGATCCATTGTATGGTGTTTCCCTACCTCAAGGGTTTGGTAATAATAAAGTGTCTTCTATATTGCTCTATGGATCTATTTTGTATTCATTATTTGTGGTGATTATATCTTTATATATGGTATAGGTACTTAGCAAGTGGTATCAGAGCACTTTCCTGGGCATGCATTGTGGACAAATATTTTTATTTTTGCAGATTTGTTTTTTGGAGAAGAAAAAGAGGGCCGCGAAATTCCAGAAATTTTCAGTATATTTCTGTGAAAAAATTGTATAAATAGATTATGGATCTGATATCCTCTCATAAAAACACCCAAGTTAAAAAACAAATTCCTCCGAAACAGAGTCTCCGAAGTCAAGATATCAATGTTTTAAAATCTGCATTTTTTCAGGGTTTTTTCCGCGGACAGCGGTGCGATTTATTTATTTATTTCTATAGCATCTGGAGGCCAAATTTGTCCAAATAAATTATATATCTGATTTCCTCTCACAATTTCACCGAATTTCAAAAAACAAATCAGCCAAAACGGAGTCCAGAAAGTGAAGTTATGAGCATTTAAATTCAATAGTTTTTCAGGGTTTTTCCAGAAAACACCGCAATTTCCTGCAGTAACTTATTGTTCTATTTTTGGGTTTTTTTCATGATGGATGTGGGACCAAATATTTCATACGGTGCTCATATGGCTATTTCCTCTCAAACACTCAAGGTAATTCTTGAAGCATTCAAATCCAAATTGTATGACACATTGGATGCTAGAGTGCATGACCTTGCAAATGGCCTCAATGATAGTTTTTGTAGTATTCGAGACTCATTGGATAACATGCAATAGATATTTCTTATGGTGGACATCAGGGATGAATATAATCAAGAAATATATTCTTGGTATGATTTTGAGGCCGATTGTGATGATTGGTATATGGATAGTTGTCATTTCTTGGATGACAACCACTTTCATATTTTATTTAATGACTCTAATCCACCTTCTGTAGACAACACCAATATGGAAAATTGAGAGCCAATGATTATTAACAGTGTCCATCCTACATATTTTATAGTGGTATCATTCCTTCCAGATTATGCTATGACCCTTTTCTACTATCTGGATGGATATTCTTATTTGGATCCACATGATAGGTGTTAGTCTTTGGAGCATCATTTTGAGTTGGTTATTGGGTTCCAAAATATTCCACGGAGAGTTCACATGAGCACTTGGACATGGGACCTAGGCTAACAATGGTGGTTAGACTACTTCAATATGGTGACTTTCCTTTCTACATGGGACCTTGGTTCTCCAGTCTTCTTCAACATGATGGTCCATAATTATCCATGGGACCCTGGTATATGGTTGTACATCAAGCGTTAAGGACAACGCTTTCATAAGGGGGATGGAATGTAAGGTAGCTAGAGAGGTAGTGGGGGGGCCCAGAGGGCCCATAGTGATAATATTAGCGGTAATTCAATGTAAGGTGGATTAGGTCCACTATATTATTAAATAAGGCCCACTATGGTAGTTAGATATAATAAATAGGTAATTAGATATAATAAATGTAAGGGGACTTCTTAGAAGATTCTACTTTTAAAATATTCCTCCTCTAGAATGTTGTTAGATGGTGGTAGCACTATATAAAGGGGTTCAAGCAATGTAATGAGATATGAAGAGAATTATTGCATTTGGAGCGGTAGCTCAATAAGAGGATGCCCCCTCGAAGAGGCAAGTGAACAGGAGAGGATCGCTTCCATAATAAGATCCATTGTATGGTGTTGCCCTACCCTAAGGATTTTGATATAGTAAAGTGTGGTTTTCATATATTCTTCTAGGATCTATTATCGTGTATTTTGTATTCAGTTATTTGGTGCTTGACAAATTTTCACTTCTTCTTATTTCCACTTGTGAATTTACTACTTCTTAGAATCTAAGGTCTCTGTTGCCAAATTGGGACCAATAAGTAAACATGGCCTAGGATTGAATATATCTGCTCATTTTCGATTTCAAGTCAAACTTTATAAGTATTTTCAGCACTTCGCCTGATTAAAAAATGCACACAACTTTGCACTATCATGATCAGTTTTTCTTACCAGAAGAAATATGGGAAAAATAACTGGTTTGTAGCAACAAAGGACTAACCCTTGCTTGAAGACCTTTATGAAGGTTCTTGTAGGTGCATTAATATATCCAGCATCTCGAGAATCACTTTGAAGAAGTTGTAAAAGACCAACAACCATTTGGAAATATCCTGCAAAGACTTTATGAACCTTCAAATGCCCAAACTCTACATTTCCCTGTCAAACAATTTGTTTTCGATGATTCCATAGCACCAAAAGTGATTTTTAGTGTTATTGTGCTACAGATTGGTGAGTTACTATATCAATTAATCCTACATCCAATGTGGTTTCTACTGAAGTACTGTAGTAGAGGAAGGGTTGGAATGGTAGTTGAGATTGCAAGTAGATCTTGTAAAACCCAACGGTACCACTGGTCAATTGTCATAGTTGTAGATCTTAGTCATGAAGCCATCTTGTTCGTGGAAGAATATTTGATCAATCAAAACTCCTCCTTCCTCCATTCTTGAATTTTAACTACTATAACACTTCAACAACTGGGCACCTAGACTCCTTTCGACAACCCGAAACTTGAATACTGAAATGCCCATCATGATTGTAAATTTTTCCTTTCCATTATATTTATTGGAATATTCTCAAACTATCATAGATTCGATTGTCTTCATGTACCTACATAGAGCATAGAGAATGCAATTGAAAGTACCAATATCCTGTGGGTAGTTGTAATGCTTCATCACCTCAAATGCTATTACAATCTTGGGCATGAAAGTACAAAGGTACCATATCCCTTTGCGCAAATGGCCCCCTTATGAAACACAAATTTTACAATGCATACCATGTTGAAATAGCCATTACATATTGAAGGATTTTTAGGGGATAGAGAAGGCACAAACTCAGTGCTTCCATTCATAACATTCATAACATTGGGACAAGATTTGACATATTTTGGTTGTTTGATTTATATTCCGATGCTAACTCTATGTGCATAGATAGAACATCAAAGGTAGCTCAATGGAAAACTATAATAAAGTTGGGACTATGTATGCTCAATATCTTTGTAATGACCATAAACCATCCCAGGAGCATATTATAACTTGAACACCATTCATATATCCCAAGGCATGGCGAGATTTGGAGCTCTCATGTTAATGATCATCAAAACCCTCAAATATAGTTAAACAAGGGTTGTGACAACTATCCATTGACACAAATAAATGAAATAGATTCCTCAACTCCCTCAAGCTCAGCTTTGATGACCTACTTTTTGTCTCAATTTTCCTCATGGTTTGACACACATCTATCTTTGAAATGGATTCTGAATAACTTGGACGATTTCTTGAATGTTGTCAACACTTGCAAATATGGAAACCAACTCCTGAACCTTTCTCCTTGACACCTACATATTTCTCCTTGCCACGTGGTGTTAGGATTTGAGGACAATTGTTTGGGATCTTTATTTATTTATTTATTTAGTGGGACATATCCCACATTGGAGCCGATGAATAACGGTGGGGTATTTATATGTGCCAACTATTGCAATGCAATTTGATGCATAGAGCACAATTGCACCTTCTCATGGGCTCCTCCTCCATGTGGCTTGGCACTTTTGGTTGTGTTTTTGAGTTGTGGTTGTGTTCGATAGTTGATGAAATTGGATTCTTAGTTTGGAAACATGAATAATTGGCCTTCGAGCTCAATCAATTTTTTGATAAAATTTCTAGTACCCTGGATAGAGACTCGAGACCCAAAATTGGATTTTAAAAGCCAATTCTATTCGCCAAATTTTGAATATTTTTGAATTTTTTGTTGATGAAGCTAGTGGTGCAAAATATCCTAATTCACCGATGCTGTGAAATCACCAAATTTTCTACTATGAATTTTTGTGCTAACATTTGGATCCATGGTGGATGGAATACTCCTTCTAAGCTGCCAAGAAATCTTAGACTAGATTTCTTATTTATTTCATTCTTTGAACCTGTACTCTGTCTATGATGTGTTACAATCAACCAGAGCTGCAAATTGTGAATTGTTTAAACCTTGAGAGCATGTCTACTCATTATTGAAAACTAAAACACCTACACACTGCAAATCAAATTCCACTGGAAACAAAATGCTCACATATTGAGCTTATTCATACACACTCCTACACTAACCAATAGGAGTCAATATGGTCATGTAAAATAAAATTTCCAATGCAAAAATGTAATAATTTTACTAACAGCATGGTCTTCTTCCTTGAGGGTGAATGAAAAGATGGAGGAAAACAAGGACTTTTGTAGTAGAAAATGAATGAGCAACAAATATTTGCAACTGTAAACTGAAATCCTGCCCAAAAATGGAGCATTAGAGACCTTTTAAAAATAAAAAATCATGCAAAACATGACATGATCATGAAATTCATGAAAAACCTATAGCTGATCTAATAGAGAAAACTACCTCGGTGTTAGATATGTTGCATAAAGCATCTTGATATCCTCAATTTTTGGGCTGAAATATGCATGATTCAGGATGATAAAATATTCCAAATCAACTACCATCAGATCAAGGACAAATATTTCTTCATGCTATAGATTGGATTGTCTCTTCATATTTCCAATTTCATGGTTCCTTCCAATTTGGATTATCTGCAAAATTGAAGCATGTTGGAGGCTGGTTTTCGTCTTCTCAAATGGAGATTCTAGTAGATTAAGTACCTCCCCACATTGTTCAAAGTAATGTGTAATGACCCCATCGTTATCACTACATGTGGTGAAACACAAAAGCATTTTTTATTTTATTTAAGTAGGATGGAAATAATGGAAAAAGTTAAACAACACAACTTGATGATGAACATAGCGCATGAATATCAAGAAAAAGACAACAATGACTCAACATACTAACACATCAGACAACTAGGCGAAACATGAGATAATTAATAGATAGATAAAAATGACTACCCACCCAACACAAGCAAGACAATGCCTAAAAGCTAAAGGACAACATCAACAAGCCCAACACAATGGCTTCGACCACCAGTAACTAGTAACCTTTATGACACACAAACCGATCGCATTAATTAGTTACATAAACAAGTACCAACATCAATTATAATGAATAATACACCCATATAAGGAAGCACAAGACTCTGGCCAGGTTCTCATTCACATCTATCCATCATTCCATCATAAGGAGATACGACTGACAATAACCATGGCACAACGTAACCTATCTAGACCAATAACCCAAGAAAAATCCAACTCTCTAGGAGACCCAATTAACTGTCAGAAATAAAGGAAGACTGTATCCAAGCACCTAATCGACAAGTCAACAAGACGTAAGTGAAATGTGAGTATCAGACAATAATACATCACATTAAATTCCCGACTGACATAGACCACCCCCTTTTTCAACGGGGTCTGCAGACCTCCCGGTCTAAGGATATTTAACAACTTGAGCTGAAATGGCTCTTCAATTCCCTGCTGGAATCCTACGATCAAATTCACAGGTCCTTGTGTGAAACCCCGCCTGTGTGAACTAGCACAAAGCACAAGCTCTTCTTCTGCTCGACCACAGTGTTATGATCACGGTCCACACCAAGATGCATTTCACATCTCGCAACCTTGGGAATATTTGTGTGATAAAGACCCAACACTCCAACCTCTGAAATCTTGAAGATATGAATAAGGGTCTAACAAGTGCTAGCCCTCTCTCTTATGCACCCGATGTGACCTTCCACTTAGAAATGGGTCCCAGCTCCCAAATATTTCAGGACTTCATGATTCGACGAACCACCGAACAACTCTGCCTTCACTTCCAAATATCCAACTCCCGAAGATCCGATTACACAAGATCTCCGGTTCGGATCCTCTACTAACTAATGACCATGATTAAATAGATGATTTACCTTTTGCGAATTTCAGAAAGTCTTCTTTTCTATTTTCCCGATAGTTGAAACCTTGAAACTCTTGGGTGGAAGATCAATGGCTCAGAATCCCCATGATCTGAAGGTCCAAATCTAATCGCAAGTTTGGGCCTCACGAGTTTTCTCCTCTACTCCTTGCAAATCTCCCAATGTCTGATTTCACGAACACCTTGGATCTGCTATCACCTGTCACCTCCAAAAATGGATAGTTTTGATCATTTCGCAACTTTGGGACTTTGACAAGTCTACCCTCCTATTCATACACAAGGGTTAATCCTTGTGCACATTCCCTATATCCAGCGGATGTTGATCCACACACTTAGATCCAACAATCCAAATCTCATCTCCTCTTGCGCTTACTTCTCGATGCCTAGACATGGGTTCCAATGGTGCATATTCTCCTCTATAACTGATCTAATGGATTTTTTTCTCCTCCTCCTAAGATTTGGCAACACAATTCAACCTCGGCCCTGGCGCATGCTTACACTGCGCATGAAAACATGCACTGTCTCTCCAGAGCTTCTAGAATTAGAATAGTCCACTCTTGCACACTCCTTGTGATAACTCTCCTGATCTTATGAACTTAATCAGTTCTAAGGGACTCGACCCTCTTCCTCCTTAGAAGACTTCTAGTGCTCCTCCTGGCACACTTTGCACTCAACCGCCCGAGCTTTTGAACTTGAAACAAGTTCACTCTGCGCGTTCTCCTTGTGCTTCGACTAGCCTTTATATGGTTGTCTCTCAACACTTCATTTGGGTGTTGTCCTAGTTCACTCCTTGCATAGGTATTCCTCCAGAGTGTTCAACAACTCTATTTCCCTGAACTTCAACTACTCGGACCTTGAAGGTATTTTTCCCTTCTGTCCCTCGAAGATATGCAAGTTCTCTCTTGGCAACTTCCTCTCAAGCACAACTTGTTGAGCCAATAGAGTATTCAATAAATCTATGAGTGTATTCTTCTTGACACTTCTCTTATCTCTGAAATTGAAATAGAACTCTTCTTGTGCACTCCTTGCACTTGTTCACTGTCCTCCTGGCAGAGCTTCACAGAATCCTCAGTAATTTTGTCTCTTTATGCCTTCCTTTACATACTCCTACCTCTAAGGTATTCATCAACCTTAAGGCTTCTCCCTGGAGTCTATGATTCCTCTGGTGCACCCTCTTGGCATGTTCTTGCCTAAATTCCACAGAAATTAGATGTGCACTTTTGCAATGGCTTATAGAGCCCTCAACACTCTGTCATGCAACCCCTTGCATTAAGCCACAAAGAACCCAGTATAAATGAAAAGAAACTCACAAACAACAAATTTTTTCTATGACCTGCAGATGGAACCTAACATACAACTACAACATACACACATAAAAGAATAAAAGGACATTAATTCATAAATGCATAAACACATAAAGATTGTTATGCAGGAGAAATTGATCTTTGTATTAATATCAGAATATCTATATAAAGGTTACAAAATCTCGAATTGGAATAGAGTCTCAGATCTCTCTCTACTCTTCCTCGAAAACTAATGAATCTAGATACAATGATATTTTTACAAAAAGGGTCTCCTCGAGCTCTTCCCTCCAAGCTACCTACTCTCATTAATATTACATTGAATTACATTCAATGGCTGTCTAGTTCAGATCAGATCTACATCTTATCAATATGTTGACCATTAAAGGTGACTCTATCTACTATCTATGCAAAGGCATCTATTTGGCTCTTCTAGCCTTACAAGCATTTAATTACAATTCAAAATTTAGATTGAGAAGGTTGTCGTCTCCCCCTTCGTTGAATGCATGTTGAATGTGATGGATGGTTGGCAAATTACTGACGTGAAGTGATGCTCCTGCATCATACTCCACTGCTGTGAAAAATTCATGAGCTCCTCCTCATGAGCTTCATAGCTCTGTTGAAATCCACATGGATCCAAAATTGTTCTTTGGAGTTGTCCATCTTCTCCACTGCTTTGTTGTTGTTGCTATTATTGCAAACTTATTGTAGTAGCCGTAAAAATACAAAATTTATTTTGATTTAGCATATAATTCTTTCTGATACAAAAATAATTCAATCACCAACATATGAGCATATGCTATTCAATAAAAAACATAATTTTATCCACAGCATAAGAATTACTTAACAGAATAAATAAATTACCTCTGCCTGATGCTAATTCCCCCGTCGATCTGGTTGTTCATTGCTGAAACTATGTCAAACACTACCCAAAACCGTGTTTCCACCCTGCCAACTAGCACAAATTCCTAGCTCCAGGATACCATATGGATATCCTGGCCCCCATTCCCAAAACCTCTAAAAAACCGATGCACCCTATACTGATCCTTTCCCCGACTCCCCAACTCAAACTCTCTCTAGAAAATATCCCAAATCCCAGAGAACCCTCCCCAAAACCCAAGTAGAATGACAATCCCCCCTTCCGTAAACCCTCTTCTGCTCATATCCCTCCTTCACCTCCCTTTCTCCTCATTTATTTCCTTACCTACACATTTATTATCTTATCCGATTATAAATGCTTTATCCTATTATTAATGTTCCTTATCCTTATTTATTAATGCTCCTTATCCCCCCGGTATACATAATCCTTTAATTTACCAATTAAATTTATTATCCCTTTTAAATTTAATACTTATGTCATTGAATGTAATAGGTAGTTAATTAATTAATTAATTAAATAAAATTATAAACATTAATTAATTAATAAATACTTAATTAATATCAATATACCAATGTTTGTTTAGTTAAAACCATGTTAAGACAATTAATCACCTAATTAATTTTGCTTAATAATCCCTAAGCATATTTTCAACTAGGGTTGTTACACTTCTTTCTGCTTAGCTTCTCATCACTAGAAGTTTCTACTTCTGACCTCAACATCAACCTTCTTACCTTCTCAATCACCTTGTCCAGTTGCTCGAATGGTTGGCTCTCTGGAAGTCTTCTCTCATGCACTTCCTTCTTTGTAATGGGTGGATCAACGCGATCCCCCTTGCTATTTTCATTTCCCCTTGTGGCACTAAGTTTCCACTTTGTTGTAGAATCCATTCCTATAGTCTCTTCTTTACTGACTTGCTTCTCAGTCACTTCCTATCACAAACTAGCTTCTGCCATTTCTCCTGCTGGTTCAGCTCCAGTTTCCTCTAGTTGCTCTCTAGACTGGAATTCTGATTCATCTTCTTCTGTGGGCTATAGTGCTACAGTCATCTCCTACTCAATTTTCTGGTTGAAACTTCTGAGAAAATCCCTTGAATGTTCTTCTACCAAAATCTGCATGATTGTCTCATCATTCCAATCACCTACTGTCTCTAGATTATTCAACCAATCCTCCATCATCTCTAACTCCTTCTCCCATGGAGTGAGAATGTTATTTGCGTGCTCATCTTCTGTTGGAGCAGATTCTAATTTTTTCTCTATTTCTTCTTCCTCTATGATAATCCCTACCGGTTATCCTTCTTTTGTTGTTTCATATTCAACACACGCTCTGGCCTCAACTGAGATACCTGGTAGGAATATCCGAATTCTACCAATGATCAGAAAGAATTTATGATATTCCTCCATCATCTCTCCTTGTTGATCTGAACTCACCTCTAAGTTCATGACACTATCATACAGTCTCGTATTCTCATTTCTCACCTGGTAACTTGAACTTTCTTCATTGCTCACTTGGCATTTTTTAAGAGTCTTCCCAGGTTCTGACTCACAGACGTGAACCATCTCCTCTTCACCTCTGAGGATTTCAACATAACTCATCCACATCCTCAACAACTTTTGTTGTCCTCTGGCCAAAAATTTCTGAAGGGGCTACTTCACCTTCTTCTTCACGAGCCACTCATACACCCAATGCATGTTTGCATCCTACTGTAATTTAAATGAAAGCTTCTCCATTCTTTCTCTTACCTCGCTGAGCTCTTTGTCTATATCATCCTTTCCTTTCTGCTAAAGTTCCTTGTCTTGACTACTCCATTAGCCTTCAATAGCCATGTTTTTCCTCTCTGGTTTCAGCCCACCTGGTTATCAATTGTTTGTTTCCTACATGAAAACAGATCTCCACAAGGCATCAATGCCTTGTCTTCCTCTTCTATTCTGTCGGAAATCTAGAGACAAAAATTCAGTCTCTGATACCACTTGATGTAGACCCCCCCCCCCCTTACTCAACGGGGTGTATTGACCTCGTAGTCTAATGATATTCAACAACTTGAGCCGAAATGGCTCTTATATTCCCTGCTGGAATCCTACGCACCAATCCACAAGTCCTTATGTGAAACTCCACCTTTGTAAACTAGCACGAGGTGCAAGCTCTTCTCCCACGACGCTATGACCACGTTCCACACCAAAACAAATTTTGTGTCTCACAACATTGGGAATATTTTTCTGATATAGACTCAACACTCCAACCTACGGAATCCCGAAGATCCGACTAAGGGTCTAACCAACGCTATACCTCTCTCTTATGCACCCAACGTGAACTTCCGCTAGGAACTAGGTCCCAGCTACCAAATATTTTGGGACTTCATGATTCAGAGAATCAATGAACAACTCTGGCCTCACTTCGAAATCTCCAACTCCCAAAGATCCGATTACACCAGATCTACGGTTCAGATCCTCCACTAACCAATGACCCTGATTAAATCAACGATTTACCTTTCGTGACTTTGGGAAAGTATTCGTTTATATTTTGCTGATATTCGAAACCTTGAAACTCTTGGTTTCCACATCAAAGGATCAAAGTCCCCATGATCTGATGGCCAAAATCTAATCACGAGTTCAAGCCTCACAAGTTTTCTCCTTTTCTCCTCAGAAATTTTTCGATGTCCAATTTCACAAACACCCTAGATTTGCTACCACTTGTCACCTTCGGCAATAGATGGTTTTGATCATTTAGGAACTTCGGTACTTTGACAAGTACACCCTCTTATGAATACACTAGGGTTAAGCCTCACACACATTCCCTGGATCCAACGACTTTTGAACCACGCACTTAGATCCAACAGTCCAGATCTGATCTCCTTCTATGCCTGGACATGGGTTCCAACGATCGATATTCTCCTCTACAGCTGATCTAATGGCTTCTATTCTCCTTTTTCTGATATTTAGCAACATAATTCAACCTCGACCCTGATGCATGCTTGCTTTTCATGTGCAAACCTGCACTGTCTCTCCTAAGATTATGGAATTAGAATAGTCCACTCTTTTACACTCCTTGTGCTATCTCTCTTGAGCTTAAGAATTTACTCATTTCTAATGGACTCGGCCCTATATTTCCTTAGAAGACTTCTAGTGCTCCTCTTGACACACTTTTTACTCAACCTCCTAAGCTTTGGAAGTTGAAACAAGTTCACTTTATGTGTTCTCCTTTCACTTCTACTATCCTTCAGATGGTTGTCTCTCAACACTTCATCTGGGTGTTGGCCTGGTGCACTTCTTGCACAAGTCTTCCTTCAGAGTGTTCAACAAATCCGTTTCCTTGTGCTTCAACTGCTCGGACCTCGAAGGTCTATGTCCCTTATGTCCCTCAAAGATATGGAAGTGGTATCTTGAAAAATTCCACTGCAGCACACCTTGTTGAGCCAATCGAGTATTCAACAACTATGTGAGTGTATTCTCTTTGACACTTCCCTTATCTCTAAAATCAAAATAGAATTCTTCTCATGCACTCCTTATACTCATTCAATGCCCTCCTGGCAGAGCTTCACGTAATCCTCATTAATTTTTTCTCTCTATTCCTTCCTCTGCACAGTCCTACCTCCAAGGCATTCACCAACCTTGAGTCTTCTCCCTTGAGTCTATGATTCCTATGGTGTGCCCTCTTGGCATGTTCTTTCATGAATTCCACAGAAATCATATGTGCACTTTTGCATTGGCTTATAGAGCCCTCAACACTCTGTCATGCAACCCCTTGAATTAATCCACAAAGAACCTAGACTGAAATCAAAGAAACTCATAGACAACAAATTTTTTGTATGACCTACAGATGGGACCTAACATACATCTACATCATACACACATAAAATCATGAAAAGACATTCATTCATAAATGCATAAACACATAAATATTCTTATGCGGTAAAACTTCTCTTTGTATTAATCTCAGAATATATGTACAAACGTTACAAAATCTCAGAGTGCAATAGAGTCTCAACTCTCTCTCTTATCCTCCTTGGAAACTAATGAATCTTAATACAAATATATTTTTACAAAAAGGGTCTCCTCGATATCTTCCTCCAAGCTACCTACTCTCATTAATATTACATTGAACTACATTCAATAGTTGGCTAGTCCGTATCAGATCTAGATCTTATGAGCCTGTCAACCATTAAAGGTGACTCTATATACTATCTATGCAAAGGCATGTATTTGGCTCTTCCATCCTTACAAACATTTAATTACAATTCAAACTTTAGAACGAGAGGGTTGGCGCCTCTCCCTTCATTGAATGCATGATGAATGTGTTGGTTGGATGGCGCATTGCAGATGTGAAGTGATGCTCCAGCATCACTTCCGCAACAAATTCTAATGGCAACATACATTGATCAGAGGACGTGATTGGCCATCTATGAATTATTCACTTAAAAATCCTTTCTACAATAGCATGCATCCATTAAAATCCTCTCTCTTGTTTTTCAAGTCATTTATTAATTAATTAATATTTTGTTAACAAAATTCTCACCACAATTGTCATTCATTGACAACATAGTTACCAATTTAATGAGAACTGTGACCTCAAAATGAGAACTATGGCCCAAAAAACCCATATTGTTGCTTAAAAAACATCAAAATCAACCCCCAAATCAAAAAGTGGTGCTACCCATAGAACCATGTTTTAAAACGGGGTAAAAATTACAACATTTTTCAAACATGGGCTTAAAAACTTAGATAGTAGCTTTGAAAAACCTTAAAATCAACGCCTAAAAGCAAAGAAGATGTTTTTGATTTTTTTTTTCTTTTCAAAACGTTAAATTTTGAGATCATTTGAAATCGTATTTTTATCACTTGGTACCATTAAAACCAAAACCTCAAAATCAACAATCAAATTGAAAAGTACTGCTACCAGTAGCACCCATTCTAAAATTAGGGTATGAAAATGACACATTTTTATAATATGGTAAAAGAACGCATCATTGTTGTAAACAAAATCATAAAAGAAACCCTTAAATGTTTACTTTTTAAATGTTATTATCACGCAAAGCACAAGGTAATACATAATGCCACAAAAATATCACAATATACATTATGAATTCAACGTCACTTTTTAATAATTTTTTACTTTTAATAATAAAATTGTAAATACAAGTTACATTGAATGAAACATAAATAATTTCTTAGAAGTATTGCTATATTGACCAGATTCAAAACATATGAGCTAAGAAATTTTATGACCTAACAAAATGGTGAAAAACAAAGAAAAACTAGAAAGAAATGAAAAAAAATTAAAATTTCCCTCGAAAACAATAATTTAAAAAACAAAATTGCATTTTTTTATTAAAAAGAAAAGCAAAAAATCCCTTCAAACTTAAAAATAAAAAATAAAATGAAAAAAAAAAACTGAAAAAATAATCAGAATTCAATAAAATATTTAAAAGAAACATCTAAAATAAAAATAAAAAATTAAGAAAAGCACTAATATTACCTAAGCTACAAATTTATTTAAATATTTTTTTTGAAGATAAATATGTAACTATATAACATTTTTATGATATTATAACTCTGTTATAATATTGTAACAATGTTATAATATTATAACAATGTTATGTTATTATATTATAACATTTTTCTAATATTATAACAATGTTAATGTTATAATATTATAAAAATGTTATAATATTATAACATTGTTATAATATTATAACAATGTTATAATATTATAATAGAGTTATAATATCATTATAATTCTCGTCGATATTATAAATTTGTTCTAATATTATAACAGAGTTATAATATCCACAGGACCTAGGCCAGGCTTGCAGGGGGGCTGGGGCGACGCCATGGGACCTGGGCCAGGCCCACAAGGGGGTTGAGGCGATGCTGGACATCGCCTCAGCCCTCCCACAGGCCTGGACCAAGTCCCGTGGATGCTACCAATCATTGAATGTATAGATTATAGTGTAAGCAATTGGCAGTACAGAGAAAAGGCTTCGAATTCAATGTACTTTTTGGGATTTCACTGTGGTTTCCTTCATTTTTGGCATATTTTGTGGTAGGCAAAACGAGTTTCAAAAGCCACTATTGCCAAAAAAAAAGAAACCTTAGCCCATCCATCATCCATCAGATGTCGATGCCATTGCCTGCCCACGATTTTACTCTTCCTTGGTTAATGAATCTGGACGTTTCACATGCAGCCTTCGAAGCTACGATGTCAAATTCATGTTGCATCCCCTTTGAAATCATCCATCACAACTCCGTGTTAAATTTGTAATATGGACCTTATTGTAATTCTAGTGTAATCTTTTAATTTATGTGGATAAAAAGATAAATACATTTTTTTTTTTAATTATAACTAGAAATAGAAATCACCCATCATGACTGTGTGTTAACATTGTAATATGGACTTCATTGTAATTCTAGTGTAATCTTTTAATTTATGTGGATAAAAGGATAAAAACATTATTTTTATTGAATTATAATTAGAAATCGAAATCACCCATCACTAATATGTGTTAACTTTGTAATATGGACTCCATTGTAATTCTAGTGTAATCTTTTAATTTATGTGGATAAAAAGATAAAAACATTATTTTTATTGAATTATAATTAGAAATCGACTTCACCCATCATGACTCTATGTTAACTTTGTAATATGGACTCCATTGTAATTGTAATGTAATCTTTTAATTTATTGTAATTGTTTTTATTGAATTAAAATTAGAGAAGTAATTGGACTTGGTCCAGACCATGTTTATGATTTTTTTTGTAAATTTTATTTTTTAAGCCTTTTGATATAAATTTTAAATTTTTGTTGTAGTTTTAAAGATTTTCAAATTATTTTGTTAATTTTTATTGAAATTTTGTATTAAAATTTTTATTTTAAGTTTTTTAATTTGGGGATTTTATGTATATGTTTTTAATTTTTGGGGGGTTTTTCACCTTTTAAAAGTTTCTTTTGGTTATAATTTTTTTTTTTACCTTTTTCTTAATTTTTTCTCATTTTCTCATACTATATATATATAATTTTATGGTTTTCTTTTCCTCTTTAGTTTTTTATGTTTTCTTCAATGTTTTTTTCTCATATAAATTTGCTTTTAAAATGTTTTTGTTTTTTAAATTTCAATTCTTTCTTTTCTTATTTTTTTTTAGTTTTTAATTGATCCAAAAAAAAATCAATTATATTTTTTGCTAAATATTTTAAAATAGTGTTATTTAACTACAATTATGTTCTATGAATTGAAGTAAGGTAAAAAAAATGTGTTAAAAATGATATTTTCCACTATATTTAAAATGTATAGAACCATAACTTAATTAAGGATAGATAATTATATGAAAAATCTTAATTTAAAAAAAATAAATGGTGTACCATATTTTTAACATTGGATGAAGCATGGAAATATGATTAAAACACCATTGAATAAAAATAAAAATAAAATAGTAAAGTTGAAAATAGATGAAAAAACATCATTGATAAAAAAGAAGAAAAAGACAAATTGAACAATTTGAAAATAAATGAAAAAACGAGAATTAAAAAAACAAAGTGGAAACCTTATGTATCAGAAAAATTAAAATATAAAAAAACCACCGAAAAATGGAGGAGGGTGCTACCGGTAGCACCATTTTTAAAAACGGGGTAAAAAACTTGAACCCCCAAAAAACGAGAACTCTGTAGAGTTCTCGTTAAGTTGGTAACTATGTTTAACATGTAATTCCTTGTATAAGTCTAAGTCGAATCTTCCAACCCTATCATTATTATCCCTCTCTATTATTACATGATGTCTGAGTTTATTAAACACATGATATATTTATTAAACACATGATATATATCTAATTGTTCTCATAAATATTAAATAATGTGGTCTATTCAGAGCGTTCTCTAAATGATAAATTGTTGTTTAACACATATATTGTTATCCATTAATATATCATTGTCTAACAAATAATGACATCTAATAATGGAATTGCAGTCTAATAATATATCGCTAACAAACATTGATATATGATATTGATATCTATCGATATATGATAATGATATTTCTATTTAATAAAAATATTTCTATCTAACAAATCTAACAATGATATCGCCATCTGGCAATGATATTGTTGTCTAACAAATTAATAATGATATCACTATCTCATAATGATATCTAATAATGATAATGGAATCACACAATTAAAAATCACAGTGGTAAGGATATCATGATGAATCACAATGTAAAGTTGTCGTGGTAAAATCACAGGGGTAAAGTAAATCTCTTCTGAAAATTAAATTGTTTCTGAGTATTAAAATCATCCTTTGAATATTAAATTTGTTCTCTGGATATTAAATCATTTCTCCGATATTAAAATCGTAGAGATTCTTCGAATTAGGTGTTGGGATTTATCATTAAAAACATAGATATTTTTCCAATCAAGCACTGGGTAAATCATGTAGTAAAGGTTGTGATTTACGCCAAATAAATTGTGGAGTTAAAAAAAACTCTGCATTATGCTCTGTGGAATGCCTAGAAAAATCATGGTTGAATTAGTATGTAATATGCCCAGAAATTCATGGATGAATGTTGTGTAATGTGCCAATAAAAAATTGTTGGATAACTAAGTAATACACTCATAAATTCGTGGATGAATGTTGCGTAATGTGCCAATAACAATCATAAATTCATGGATGAATTTTTTGTAATGTGCCAATAAATACGTTGTTGAATTTCTAAGTAATACACTCATAAATTTGTGGATGAATGCTATGTAATGTGCCAATAAAAACGTTTTCCCCTTTTGACAGGAGCCAAGGAATTCATGGATTAGTCCTTCAGAGATTAATCATTCTAATTGCATACATAATCAATCATAGGAAAATGCAGAGATAAACGTTCAAATATGAACCATTCAAAAATGTGGAGATAATCATCCAAAAAGAAATGCAAAGACACATCATTCAATTGCAGAGATTTATCATTCAGGAAAATGCAGAGATAAAATTTTCGGAAGGGGTAGGGATCATGCATAAAAGAAAAATGCAGAGATGAGAGATTAATCATAAGATAAAAATGCAAATATAAGTGAGGGATACATAGTTCGGAGAAAAAATATCCTTCACTTGTTATCCATGGACAGGAAAGAAGAGAATTTAAATATCAGTCTTAAACACCAGAGTGAAGACATTCTATTAGGCTCCTGGACGACTACTTGGGAACATACTAATAACATAAAGGATAACAGACAAAAGATAAATACACAATTTTTCTTCATAATAAATCAATAAAAAAAACCACCGAGAATTCATTACAATCGGAGTTTAGGTTCACCATGGAAATGAATTCAAAATACAGGGAGCATAAGGCTGGGATGACTTTAAGTTATCTTATCATAAAATGTTGGGCTCATCAAAAAAATTGTTGAAGCATAAAATGAAATATTTGGACAGTATTACGTTCATTAAACATAAACTTTAATAGAGTAGAAGTACATTACTAAAGGCACAGGAACAATATTTAAACTATCATTCAATACAAATATACACGTGTACTATAGCCAAAAGTGAAATCTCTGAAGTCGTTGTCCCGCGCATGCTCCATCTAGTTCTCACCTTCCAACCGAAGTGATCTCACTGGTACTTCCCAGCCAATGCTCGAGGTATTCTTCTTCCCCCTGAGCCCCCCCCGAGCCACAAAGGGGCCATGCACACAATACTAAAAAATGATAGTACCCAACTCGCCTCACAAGGTTGAGCTACCACTCCTTACCAAAGCTGAGTATCCCAACTCCCACAAAAGAAAGTTCATTCAAGATAAAATTTCAGCAATGTAACGTTACACAAAAATATGAAATCCATACTCCTCCTCCATCCTTTTTATAGATTTTTCAAGTAATTAGTTTCCCAAATTCTCATTAAATTCTTTTTTTATTTAGTTAATTTTGAAAAACATCCCCTGTACACATGTCAAATGATCCCTAGTTTCACCGAAAAATAAAGTTTATTAATTAATTAAATATTCCTATTTCCCTCACCCACCAAGAGCATTCCTAAAAATGCTCGTCGATGTCCCAATATTCCCTTACAATTCTTAAATGACTTACAACTTACTTAATTACTAGTTGAGTTCATAAATAGAAAGTCCCAAAGGCTAGATTCCTTAGTAAGTTAGAGATTTGGATTTTTCTTTAAGTCTCCCTTTTTCTTTAAGTTTCTTTTTTTCCTTAAGTTTAGTTTTTTTTCTTTTAAGTTTCCCCCTTTTTCCTATTTAACAAAAAAATCAATTTAGCAAGTGTAGATAAAATAACCATTTACCCTCTTTTCTTTTAAACTAAAAATTAGTTTAGCAAATGTAGATAAAAAAAACCATTTAACCTCTTTTCTTTTTAACTAAAAATTAAATTAGCAAAAGTAGATAAAACAACCATTTCACCTTTTTATAAATTTAATCATTCGTTACAATTTTTTTACTTTAATATTTAAAGTTTGAATTTCTTTACCCCCTTCTTGTTATATGTCTAATTATTTTTGTTTAGAGGTTTTGCTTAGACCTAGGTTTTAAATTCACTAAGTTGGGCGACATTTTTAAGGGATTTTTTTTTTTAACTTTACTGAACACATCATTCATTTTAAGGCCAAATAGGTTTATTCACTTACCAGTTAAAATCGTGACATGACCTTCACGATGCACTATGAGCTCTAATGGTGTCACTCACCTCTTTTCATTTTCCTTGTACGACGTTCCCTTCAAGACACACTACATGCTCCAAGGGTGCCACTCTCATCTTAACTAAATTTGGTAGACTTCAAACCCCTAGAGTCAATACTCCATGAGCTGATATTGTGAGAGACTAAGGACCTCTAGGGAATAATGCCCCTACCTTATTTCGTTCCCCTTAGAATCATCATGAGTGACTATCATAGTCTTCCCTCATGGCATCATGGCTCTTATCAAACTAGGTAATCATTAACCTACAGTTCGATCCACGACGGGAGTGATAGTAGGTTGTGGCAGGGTTGCTGCCAGACCTCTCCTTCAAAGTCTCTAGTTGTCATGCATGACCCCTTTACTCCACATGTGAGTCTGGTCGGCCAACTATCGTCATCCTGCATCCATCAACGAATCATATCAGCAATAATAATCAATTATCATAACATCTAATTATATGTACATATGCCACATAAACAACATTAAAACCCTAATAGTCCACTCCCTGAATCAGTCTGGAGTCCAATGGGTTTCATCGATGCCTCTACATCCTCAATGTCCAAAGTTCTGCACACTCAAGAGAACCTATTCAATAGCACCTATCTAGGTAAATAAAAAAAAATAACATATCATTAAATCCATAATATCTCATAATCATTATCAAAACGACCAATAGTATAATAACCCAGATCACTTGCACATAGGTGTCCTCAAAGAATAAGTTCTCTCAATGCACGCAAGAGAGGGATTTTACATACACCCCCTCTTAGGTTAAATTTTGTCCCAAAGATTCACAGTATATAAGTGTCACAACAAAGCGTATCACAGTATCATAAGTCTATCTCTCTGTAACGAACCGCCTCGTTACGACGAATCATTCTAGTAACAGGTGCAAAATTTTTTTTTTTTTTGTGTGTGCGCGCGTGTAAAGTAACAACGTAATGAACTGTGCGATGCCACTTGACTAACAATAAGACTCAACACGAGGTTCAGCGCACGAACGTTGAACGCCTCCCGAGAACTATCGCAACCACAACCATGGGCAGAGGTGCGCAACACAACCTTTAACGACAAGTGGAACTAACTATTAAATATGACTGACTTCCCGCCCATCCTACCCTGCAAGGTTAGGACCTCCAAGACACATAATCAATGCTCCAGCCCGGTTTCCCATCATCTTTATCCATTTAAGGTCTCAGGGCTGGCAACTGTTCTGAGGAACGTGGAGGTATCTACATCCCACCTGACACAACTGACCAAGCGACAACTGACCACGATCAATGACAACATACCTAAGAAGAACAATGCGCCCCTTATGGAAGGCGTGTGACCATAATAAGGATACAAGTTAACATAACCACAATCGCCATTTCAACCAGTACCATGAAGTATTTATAAAAGGCCTAGGCACTAATTCCACAATTATCGTGACATGAGAATTACGCGTAGAAATTGATTTACATAATTCACAAGTAATTCCACTAGTCTAAGACACGTTATGACAATGAAATTAACATCATTAACTAACCGGCATTATCATTGCCGTTAACATTATTACCATTGCGCTTAGAACGTCATCATTAACATTTCATTTACCCCACACTAGCAACATACATCATGCATGGAAAGACATCCTTTGAATTGTAATTTATGGAGGCACCATTACTATGAACTCAGTTAACTATTAAGAGATACGACTAATATATTCCTTCTCAAGTATACTTTGATCTCCTATAATTTGACCACTTAAATTTCATGGAATTCCTTTTATCATATGGAAGCATAACTAAAACAAATAACATGACCACTTAAAATTTCATGGAATTCCTTTTATCTTATGGAAGCATAACTGAAACAAATAATATGACYACTTAAATTTCATGGAATTCCTTTTATCTTATGGAAGCATAAMTAAAACAACTTAGTTGACTAATAACCATAATTGAMAATAATACCATCAAAGCCTTATTTAGCCATTATAATATACAACATTAAAAAGATGTCAATTTAAATGGGCAATATTATTCAACAGAGAATCCTTGAAGTTTACAAGGAGGTTAAGTTCTTCTTCTATTTTATAAGACATGKCTCTATTCAAGTAACTTCATTACTCTTAATAATTCATTAAATTATGGTATGGAGCAAAACTATTAATAAAATATTAATGTAATTTAAAACTATTAAATTTTGGTATGGAGSAAAACTATTAATAAAACTATTAAATGATGGTATGGAGAAAAACTATTAATAAAAAATTAAGGTAATTTAAAATTATTAAATTATGGTATGGAGCAAAACTATTAATAAAACTATTAAATTATGGGATGGATCAAAACTATTAATAAAACTACATAAACCAATGTAGAGTAACATAATAAAATATTAATGTAATTTAATGAATCTCGAAGATTACCCAGTACGGAATCCCTCATCATAATTCAGGAACAACATTGAATAAAAGTAAAGAAACCCTAAAGGACAATATTAAAAAGGCCAGGGTGGAAGGGTCAACTATCACCGTCACCTATGACGTGATTCAAGGCAGCCATTAGTTACAAGTATTAATGCCCACATATAATGTCATAAATTCGTACTATCAATTGAGAATCTCGTTACGCCCTATTCAGGTGGCGAACTATAAAAGGTTAAATTTTGACATGATAATAAATAATCGGCTGTCTAAACAAATGGAAATGTTAAGGACAGAAACGAAGGGCAATTTACACTGACAACCTTTAAAACGACTATAACTAAGCCACCAGGCAAAGGGTCAATAGAGCACGTTCAGGTATTTAGCGAAAAATGAACGGCATTATGAAATGGATATACAGCCACTATTTTAGAGAACGAAGACATAATATATATAAAATTATTAATTTACGAGTTTTTTTTTTTTTAAATAAACCTTTAATTAAGTTACTGTCCTTCGACGATAGCGAATTATTTATATATATATCGTAAGGATGCGAGGCACATTATCATTCACATGATATGAAAGACGGATACGATATGGATGAATTATCCTTTTTTTTTTTTCTAAAATTTCCATCATAACTAAACCCTAGAGTTTCAACATACGACTGTAAAAATGTAATGTTCTTCTGGAACCATACAGGAACATAAAAAAAACCGGCATGAATAAAGTTGAGGCGGAATTAAAATAACACAGTGCCGATACAGGAACCTAACCTATTGGTTCAGTGTTGATACAGGAACGTTACAGTAACATTAATATTGATACGGCAGTAATGTTGATCATTACAGGATCCCTTTTTTTTTTACGGCATTGCAGTGCTGGTACAGCGTGGATACAGTGTCGATACAGGGTGGATTCAGAAATATCAATAATGATACGGCATTAATATCGGTCAAACAGGAACATCATTACCGCATTACAGTGCTGATTCGTAACAATGAATCCGCAGTGTATAACGACATCCTTCAATTAATTAACAGTAATAAGGAAACAACAGCTGGAACGGCACGGACAGATTTTAAAGGAAAAAATGGAGTGTTACTCCTCCCAGCCATAAATCAAGGGCAAAACGCGCGGACAGGGCAACTCAACCCCGCGCAAAACGAAAACGCAACACAGGGAGGATGCAACTCAACACAACAAGTAATTAAGGGGTTGGGCGACTGGTTGACGATTCAGCAGAAGTTTAACAAGAAGCAACAGAATAAGGCGAAGGAAGAGAAAACGCAGTCCTAGACCATTAAAACAAGATGTACGGGAGCACACCGGATGCAGTTGTAATTCCTTTAAAATAAAAAAAACGCAGAACACATCGACTGGGTAAAGCCATTACACGCAGGGGATTTGACCCATAAGCGAGGGACATAACGCAGAGGGGTTTCATTATTCAATGCAGAGGAAAGAAAATTCGCTCACTGAGAAATAACAACGCCACAGAGATTGAATCTGCTCACAGAAAGATATAAAGCCATAGAAATGGATTTGTCCACACAGTAGGTCATTCCAGAAACTGATTCAGACCATCATATTCAGTAAAATTCATTCATAGCATTTTCACCATCTCGCTAATAACTGAGGTAATAACTTTATTAACAGTGGCAAACGCATGCATTCTAGTCTACTGAATTTACAATTCATACCTTAGCCACTCGCCCGCTTCAGAGACGTCCCGAGCTCCACGCCGCGTCACGCGCTCCTCGCCTCTTCCTGCTTGCCGACCGCTGAATGCTCACCGGTACCTCCCAGCCAAACGCGAGAGATACTCTACTTCCCCCTTCGCCCCCCGAGCCGCAAAGGGGCCACACAAGAACCAGAAAATTGCTAGCGTCTCAGCTCGCCGCAACGGCGGAGCTACCACCCCCAAAAAAGATAGCTGAGACACACACCCAACTCCACACAAGAAAATCCGTCAACCGAAAATTCGGCAGCGTAACAATACGCTAACCGTTCATCCC
>JZKD02S1967554.1:220226-239034 GCA_000966675.3 Picea glauca | reverse complement strand
GACCCTGCTTAAATAGACGTATAGGATTATTAATTATAATTAATTTAATAATCTAACTGTCCTAAAAGATTAGCTAAACAATAATTATTTCTTAAAATAACATTAACTAACTAATTATTATTAATTAATTATTCATGATTGTCAATGATTATTTTAAGTATTAATTAATTCATTAATTAATAAGGTAAAGAAATAAAAGGAGGATAATAAATTATATTATTAAATTAAGTTACGTACCTGAAAAGGGATAACATATTAACTACAAGAGGGTAAAATAATAATAAAGGGGATAAGGGGCATTAACGACGAAAGGATAAGAAGGTAATAAATGGGTTAGGTAGGAAATAAATGAGGGGGAAGTCGGTGAAGGAGGGAGATGGAGGGGAAGGAGGTTGATGAGAAGGACATTCTACGTGAGATGAGCGATTGATTTTGAGGGCTCTGGATTTGCAGAGAGGAGTGGAGTTTTGGGAGTGGGATTGTATTAGTCAGGCACTGGGGTTGCTGGAGGTTTTGGGCATGGGGGCCAAGGCATCCATATGATATCCTGGAGCTAGGAAGTTACCTAGCTGGAAGGGAGGAACTAGGTTTTGGGCAGTGTTTTACAGTGCAGCAGCGGTCAAGAAGGTAAAGGACAAATGAAGGGTTATTAGCATCGGGTTCAAGTATTTAAAAATTATGCAATTGTTTTTAATTTCTTATAAAATTTTATTATTATTGATAAATTTGTATGCGAATGTGCTAAATTATAGAAATTCTTGAATTTTACTGCTATGTTGTAAAATAAATGGTTGTTTAATTTAATTTGGCCATTACATATGGTATCAGAGCATCTTAGTTTAAAATCTGGGCCTATTGTCCAAGTTCCCGGCTCCAACCTCTAGCTACGTTTAACCTACAAACAAAACACATAAATTTTTTAATAAAAACAATAAATAAATAAATAATTGAAATACAAATTTTAACATGAATACTACTAGGGTTGTTACAATGCCATCTTCTGAAAGCAAAACTATAACTGGTGCACTCAGTTATGCCATGTTTCCTATGTTCAATATCTTCAACCTTGGTCATTAAAGTCTAGTAATAATAAAGTAAAACATTCTAGTACCTTAAATATAATAAGTGGCACAGCTACATTAAACCATTTAGTCTCTCCAAGTACAAATAGAACTACTTTTACGAAAAAATATAAGCAGTCACATGTTTCTATGGAACTACATTTAGGGTAAAATATCAATGTTTTCATATATGCTAAACACTTATTTGTAGACTGTCGTGGCATGTTGCTAGGCATGCACGTTTTTTTTTAATTTGATGGACCTAGTATATAACACAAAAGTATAGATGCAAAACACATAAACAGTTATCCAATGTGGCAAGCTATCACTGGGCTTTAATAGAACACACGAACAGTGAACATTTCATAATGGATCAAAGAAAACTTCTTACATGGGCTATAGACAATAAGTAAGATTGGCAGAGATCTATGTTACCAGAAACAAGAAACAGGAACAGAACGAAAACTAGGGATCGAGGGTTTCAGGGTATAGGAAACGTGAACTTGCCCTCATCTTTTTCCCCCTTCCCAATGAAATCCGTGCATCTAAATTCATTTGCAATGCACTGATATGGTATCCAGACAAGAATGGGCACAAGAAATGGAATGGAAACTGAACAAGTAACGAGTCCCCTGGAAACTGAACACTAATAATATATAATATATATATATATTAGTGTTCGGGTGATGATTCCCTGATGCCTAATTTTGAGATGGTTGCTACGCCCACACCAGAATATTCTTCCATTTCCAATTGCACCCACAATGCTTGTAAATTAGGAGTAGGCTGAGTTCTGTATCATTTTTACGTAAGATTTGTGGTCAACTCTAGTAGAGTCCAAGACCTCTATAGGGTATGCCAGGCTATCTGATGTATCAATTAATGAGAAGAGAAGCCTAATCCTCTCCCTAAGCTATCATATTATTTGCATGCGACTCGCTACATTTCCATTTCCTCAATATCGTGAGATGGCCTTCTCTCAGCCTTCCAACATAATATTCCAATATGGGAGGTCTAATCAGTGAACTTTACACCTCTCTTTCAAGATGTTACCTTAGTTTCCCCAACATTTAGACATCCTGAGATTCTTTCTGGTAATTCCAAATGAAAGTATTATTCAATGATGGCGGAAAGGTAACCCATTTTGTATGCGTTCATAGGTAAGCAATGGCTATGGTTATTGACTCTAGAGTCGAGGAATGCCTAGAGCCATTCTGGATCTTCAAGAAGAAGTGCAATAGAATTTTCAAAAGCATTAAATAGAGCTTCTTTCTTGGTCGGACATGCAGGCTATTCTGAGGTCTTCACTGGCCTTTCATGGACTGGTGCAAAGTGGATTCCTAGTCAATGGGCCTTCAACTCAACATTGAAGGATGTCTTGAGGATAAATCCATAATACTTATTCATCTGCTAGACTTGCACGCAACCTTGAGGTTGTGACTGCAACAACTTTCTCCATTCTGACTGCAAGAATTTAAGATGGAGGCCAGAGTGCTAGACAAAGATGTTATGGTGGATAGCACACTTTGGAATGATAGTCTTAGGGGATAGATTACTATTTTTTTTCTTTAGTACGTATGTATTCCACAGTTTCCATTTTCTGGGCTTTAAAAAAATATATATTAACTTTACAAGACAAACTTACAATGCCAATCCTACTTTATGGGAGAAACGTTTAAGGACGAATCTGGCAAGAAATCTAGAGGAGAATGAGTCCATATGTAGCCGGATTTGCATGATCTAACAGACCCCCAAAAAAAAAATCCTTCTGGTATTCAATGGAGAAAGGGTCTGCAATGGAATCACTTCTTATGAAGGCTGCGTTGGAAAAGGCCCAAATTCTGAAGTGGGTAATCATTTTGTGGGTTTACCTGCAGTTTTCCGGTTGTAAAACCAGTAACCACTACACCAGGCCCATTTCAAGAACCCAAGAGTCACCTGGCCGCTGAGCTAGTTTAACATACTTCCTGTGCTAGTTTGTGTATCTATACATAAATACATGTAAAAATTACAGAGACATATTTTTTAGTAAAAGATATTGCATAAATGCCAATGGAATTTCAAAATTAAAAACATGAAAAAGTTGATAAATCAATACTACCCATGTACAGAGAGTAATAGCCATCTGCAAGTAGAGGAAATAATTTACCATTTAAAAGTGGGTTAATCCAATCCCAATATGATTTCATCTCTTCCAAAGCTTCAGCAAGGACGTCCAAGCTCAGGGCAGCCAGTCTTGTCAGTTCAACCATGAATCCCCAGTTAGCCATATATACCTCGTAGCTCATCTACAGTTCCTTTCAGCCAAAATCCCCAAATAAGCATTTCTACAGACATGAAGACCTGCATATAATCATATACAGTACACCCTATCTAAACTTCTATATGCAAGAACAAGTATCTGAAAATCAACAATTGGAGAACCCAAAACAAAACACACAAACAGGTTTTCTAATTCCAGAAACCCAACATATTCCTACACTGCAAATTTCTCGGTGAACACAACAAAAATGGTAATGGTAGTCTTGATCGCGAGTGTGCAGGCACCTCTTCCACGCCCACCGAGCACATGGGCCTCATGCCAAAAGCCTGAACTTAAAGGCTGCCAGTGAATGCCACAGATATTTTTTTTATATATTAATGTTTAGTTTTAATAATTTCTTTAAAATTATTAATACCCCTTTTGAATAATTAAATTATCTTTTTTTTATATATTAATTTTTTTTGTTGTTTTAATAAAAATTTTAAAAGTATTAGTACTATTACGTAAATTTAAATTATTTAAATTAAATTTATTATCTTATATTAAATTAAATTAAAACTCATAATTATTTAAATTATTTAAATTTAATATTATATATGCTATGGTTAATATGATAAAAAAAAAAAAAATTATTGACTCCATGGGTTTTGAACCTGCGACCTAAGCCTTAAGGAAAAACCAAACACCAATGCACCATGTATCTTCCTTGAAAAAAAAAAGGTGTATGTGTGTTGATTAAGGCGATTGAAGCTTAGGATTAAGTTAAGTATAGATTATTAGTTTTTAATAAACTAGCACAGCCGCAAAGTGGTTGGTGGCTGGTTAACGCCAAAAGGTACATAACACTGGTGAACACCAAAACGTGGCTGACAGTTGTGGACAATTATTTAGATGCCACGGTTTAATCCTATTTAATCATTTAAATGTGGTAATCATATATCCTTACAACAATTTTTTTTTAATGTGATTAGGTAAATGTTTAAAAGTAAACATGCTAACAGATGCCTTGGTAAATGCAAGAAAGTTAGGAACAATAAATCTAACCCATTGATTTTGGAGTAAGACTAAGAATAGGCTAGCACCTTCAATGCATACCCATCAGATAATGGTTTAAGTTTAAATAAGATTAAAAGACCATTAATTGTCCCCATTGTCAATAGGTGTACGCCTTTCAGCGTAAATTCATAAACATAAAGTCGGAAGTCACTTTAATCAAGTTGTAAGCAAAAAGTTAAAAGGGCTTAGACTAAGACAAGCGGGAAGGAGGCGACATATGCAATAAGAGAGTAAGCCTAGGAAGTGGCGAGTGAGGCGCAAGGCTAACGTAGCTACAGGGAAAGGGAAGCAATAGTTATTTTCATAGGGGCGAAGAAATCAAGCTTAGACGCTTAATCCTAACCTTAACCTAGCCAATCCCCCAATGGAGTAATGTCTGTTTATAGACAAGTAAAGAAAACTTATGCCTAACCCTGTTTCTAGTTTGAGTAGCACCAATTTGAAACATCCTTGAACTCACCCTGACAACTTTGGTTGATGCAGATCAAAGCATATAGGATGGTCAGAACTCAAGGGAATCGAGGCAGGGGAGCTTCATCGCAAGCACCGCCAACACCGCTAGCGCCACCACGACCATTGCCCGAACTAGCCCTCATACTATGCTCGTTGGAAGCCATCAATGAGACTTTAAAGGGGCGACAACCGACATGGACTGAAGTGGAACCCCCACCGTCTGGAACGGGTAATCCAGAAGCGTCAAAGGATTCAGGGGGAGGGCCTCCAGCTGAAGACATCACGTGAGAATTGCAGAAGATCAAACTTCCAGAGTTTGTCGGGCGTCACACCAGTGAACGCGCGGAAGCATGGTTGGAAGGCATGACAAGGTGTTTTGCATTAAGGGACTATGTGTCCAACTCAAAGGCAAAGATCACTATTTTTCAGTTAAGAGACAGTGCGTTGAACTGGTGGGGAAACTTGGAAAGACAACTGCACCTTACCCCAGACACAGTATCTTGGGAACTTTTGAAGGAGAGGTTCTGAAGGAAATATCTACCAGCATACTATGAGGAACAACAAGTAGGGGCATTTCATGCCTTGGTATAGGGAAATAGAACTGTAGAAGAATATGAGATTAGGTCTATGGAACTGGTCAAATATGTTTCATATATGGACAATGACCAACGACAGGTAGAGCACTTCATCTATGGATTGAACCCTGAGATAAGAGCTATGGTGCGGATGTGGAAACCATCTTCAGTAGCATAAGTGGTGGAAAATGTACGTTATGTGGAAGAACATATGAACTTGACCAGGGGTACAAGACCGACATTTCCACATCGCCCTGGATTCGTAGGAAAGGCCCCAGGGACATTTCCTAGGGGAGGGGGCTCAAGGCCACCACCATATGGTAACAGAGTCGCGCCAAGGATGGTAGCTACAGGAATTTCAATGGCACCGAGTGCAACATCCCATTCATCACCGACGATGCAGACAGGTCCACGACCATCTCAACAAACAATGAGCAGGGACAGGGGTTCCAGGGGAAGGAACTCATTTCATAGATAGTCACATAACAGTGCACAGGTTCAATCTCATGTTACCTATTGGAGGTGTAGAGGACCCCATTACTAGTGCAACTGCCCAAAGTTACAATCAGGGTTCGTACATAGAGAAGGAAAGACACCGATGGGGAGAGCAAGTAGCAACCAGCAGATTTACGCAGCGGTTAATAATCACCAGGCCGAACATCAATCCGCGGTAGTGGAGTCATCAGGTATGCTAAATCATATCAATGTCAATATTTTGTTTGATTCTAGTGAGACAAATAGTTTTATTTCACCATCTGCATTAGAAAAGAGTGGGTTGGCAGCCTATGAGCATGATGACTTTAAATAAGTTGAAATGGCTTCGGGGGAAAAACAAGGAGTAGGACCTAGTGTCGATAATTGTATAGTAGCCCTGGGTGTGTGTACTACCAGGTTGAAGGTATACGTCATTGCCCTTGGGGCATATGACTTAATCATTGGAATGGATTGGTTAGCAACTCATTGGGCTTTGGTATATTGTTTCGCAAAGACGGTGTTTTGTGTTGATGATGAAGGAAGACCAGTAGAGATTCAGGGTGTACAGAGAAAAGTGTCATTACACTTTATATCCACTATGAAGGTTAAGTGATGCTTGAGACAAGGGTGTCGACTTTATGTAGTGGAAGCAGTGAATGAAAGGAAGGAACCCTCATTGGATTAGTACCCGGTATTGTCAGAATTTCAGGATGTTTTTCCTAACGAGTTACCAGGGTTACCTCCTGAGAGAGAGCTTGATTTTACCATTGAGCTAAAACCTGGTGCAGAACCAATCTCCAAGATTTCGTATCTAATGACAGTGTCGGAACTTTGTGAATTGCAAATGCAGTTGAAAGAGTTACTGGACTTAGGGCTAATAAGGCCCAGTGTCTCACCCTGGGGCACACCAGTAATTTTTTTAAAGAAGAAGGATGGATCCTTACGATTGTGTATAGACTACAGGGACTTGAACCGTGCTACGGTAAAAAATAGGTACCCGATGTTGCGAATAGATGACCTCTTCGATCAGATGAAAGGAGAAGCGATATTCTCAAAGATCGATTTGTTATTAGGGTATCATCAGTTAAGGATTAAGGAAGGTGATATCCCAAAAAATACCTTTCGAACTCGGTTTGGACATTACGAGTTTGTTGTAGTACCTTTCAAATTGACCAATGCGCTAGCAGTATTCATGAGCCTCATGAACGTCATATTTCAGAAGTACTTAGACCATTTTGTACTAGTCTTTTTAGATGACATCCTCATCTATTCCAAGAATGAAAGAGAACATGAGGAACACTTATGAATAGTGTTTTCCCACCTTAGAGAGAACATATTGTATGGGAAGCTGTCGAAGTGTTCCTTCTTCCAGAAAGAGATCCATTATTTGGGTCATATCATTTCTAGCAAAGGAATCTCTGTGGACCCAGAAAAGGTAAATGCCATTATGGAGTGGCCAGTGTCGAAAAATTCCCATGAGGTCAGAACCTTCATTGGGATAGCGGGTTATTACCGGAGATCTGTGGAAGGATTCTCAAAAATAGCGAAACCCATCACCACCTTGTAGCGCAAAGGGGTCGGGTATGAATGGATAGAAGAATGTGATAGTGCATTCATTGAGATTAAGAGGTTACTAACTAGTGCGCCAATTATATGAGTGTCGGATATGGAAAAGGACTTCACAGTCTGCACGGATGCCTCAAAGAAAGGGTTGGGAGCCGTGCTAATGCAGGATGGAGGAGTGATAGCTTATGCATCAAGGAAGTTGAATAAATAGGAGGAGCTATACATGACTCATGATTTAGAGTTGGCAGTTGTAATGCTAGCTCTGAAACTTTGGAGGCACTATCTTGTGGGGTGAAACTTTGAGCTCAAAATGGACCATCAAAGTTTAAAACATCTCTTCACTCAAAGAGATCTGAATGCCAGGCAAAGGCGATGGAGTGAGTTTATCAGTGAGTATGATTTTGGTATTTCGTACATCAAGGGAAAGGAAAATGTGGTTGTAGATGCCTTGAGTAGGAGACCACATGTCTTCTCCTTGGTAACTTTAAAGGTCAATATGAGGGAACATATGTTGACACAACTCCCAAGAGATAGTTGGTATTTAAAGGTTACTTTGAACCTCCAGAGCGGGAGGTAGTTAGACCCAAAGTATGAAGGATATAATCTGGAGACAGACGGATTGTTAAGATATCGAGGAAGCATGTACATCCCTGAGAATGGGGATACTCGAAGCATCATACTGAAGGAAGCCCATAGATCACTTTATTGTGCGCATCCAGGAGTGAAGAAGATGTACGCAGATATGAGGAAGCTCTTCTTTTGGGTAGGCATAAAGCATGATGTATTCCATTTCATCGCCAAATGCCTAGAGTGTCAACAGGTGAAAGCTGATCAACATCACCCGGCAGGCCTCCTACAACCACATGATGTTCCTATGTCCAAATGGGAAGTCATCTCTATGGATTTTGTTGTGTGGTTTCCGCTCAAATCCCATAGACACAATGCCATTCTTGTGATAGTGGATCAGTTAACCAAGAGTGCTCATTTCATTCCGATTAGAGACACTTACGATGTCACTGATGTGACACACGTGTTTGTAGGAGAGGTTATCTGTTTGCACAGGATACGTAAAAAGATCATTTCAGAGAGGGACTCCAAATTCACTTCTAGGTTCTGGACAAGTTTATAGTCAGCAATGGGGACTCAGCTGAACTTAAGAACAACTTATCATCCTGAAATAGATGGGCAAACTGAGAGAGTAAATCAAGTCATGGAAGACATGCTTACGATGTATATAATAAATAATCAAAACCAGTGGGAGAAGTACCTACCTTTGGTAGAGTTTTCCTACAATAACAGTTATCATAGCTCCATCGGGATGCCACCCTACGAAGATTTGTATGGGAGTCCATGCAGAATTCCATTGAGTTGGGATAGACTAGAAGTCCGAGTAGCAGTTGGGCCAGAATTGATTCAAGAAATGGAGGAACATGTGATTCAACTTAGGCAGAGATTAAAGGAAGCACGGGATAGGCAGAAAAGCTATGCAGATGCACACATGACCGACCAAAGTTATGAAGTGGGAGACCAAGTTTTCATTCGTATTAGGCCTAATAAAAGTACCATACAGTTTGGGAAGGGCACAAAGTTGTCACCTCAGTTTATAGGACTATTCAGGATCCAAGAGAAAATTGGACACGTTGCCTATAATCTCGTACTGCCACCCCAATTGCATAAAACTCATAATGTATTTCATGTATCTGTTTTACATCATTATGCTGCTAATGAATCACATAAACTAAATTGAAAGGAATTGCAGGTATCGGTCATGGGAACCCTCACGGTAGAACCGTTACGCATATTGGACCGTAGAGTCTGACAGCTCAGGAACCGTATGGTAGACCAAGTTAAGGTCCAGTGGGACAAGTATAGTCCAGGATCTGCTACTTGGGAAGACGCCGAGACACTACGACGAGACTATCCCTCAATATTTTGACCACCTCGATAACATGTTTCTCGAAGGTGGGGTGTATGTAACACAACCGTTTGACCTAGACAACCAGGATTACCTGAGGCCTATATACTTTATTTTCTAGTCACAGTGAAACTATTAAAGTGATACGCTTAAGCTTTAAAATTTGTGAACTTTTATGAATGTTTAAATGTTATTGATGATGATGTATGTAATGTGATCTATTATGTGAATGTGAATTTTACGAATGTTTAAATGTTATTGATGATGATGTATATGATGCAACATATTGTGAGAATGTGAATTTAATGAATGTTTAAATACTATTAGAATGATGTCGGATATAATGCAATCTATTTTGGGTAAATGATAATCTTGTGAATGGGTGTCAAAATTGAATTATGGGATATTATGATATCTATTTATAATTGGAAAAATTTGATGATAATTTATCGGTATAGGGATACCAAATTGAAATGATGATAGTATGCAATTACATGATGATAATGCATAGAAAAGTATGAGTTTGTGTTACAGACTAATATGTAGGTTATGGGCTATGAAATAGCCAAGGGATAATGATGATGAAAGTGGATATCAGGACCACTAATTGAGAAACATTAAGGTATGAATATTGTATGTGAAATTTATATTGGTTTGGATGCATTGCTATGATATCTGGATTAGTGCATGATTTCAGGTGATGACACTGCCCAAAACCAAATAAACGATGACAAAACCTCCAGCAACACGGTGCCACTGTATATTCCATTGTAGGGTGTGGAACCTAGTCCTATTAGCAGGGGTGGAGGCATTTCCCACCATGTATCCTCCATTGTAGGGTGTGGACCCTAGTTATGATTAGGAGGGGTGGAGGCATTTCCCATCGTGTATCCTCTGAAACCTAAAGTCATGGGAGGACGATGTTAGTTCACGCTCCCCAAGACATGTGATGATGACTGTCAGATGTCTGCTAGGGAATCTTGGTCGAGATAGTGACACTTCTGCTTACGGGTTCTATTTGGAGTTAGGTCAATATAGTTGACGCTCCAAGATAGTCTAGCAGAGGAAGGATAGGAATGGATATGGAAGTAGGTTAGGGAGGAAGGATGAGTAGTAATAGTTGAGAAAGTTTGAAGATCTGTCTTGTGGTGGAAGTTAATGTTTTTCCTTCAAAAAAAAAGGAAAAGAAATGAGTATATATGAATATTCATTATTACATAACTAAACCAAGTTGTTTAAAATAAAATTGTTGAACCGGATAATAGTAATTAAAGGATTTCCGAAACAATTGATTGAATTGTTGTCTTTTATAAAAGACTAGTCTTGTTGACTGGATTGGATGCATACATAAATTACTAAAGGATGACAGTTTTGATTATTAGTACATGCACGAGATTTGCATGTACTAGCTACACATGCATTTCTTGTACATATACACTAGTATGTATGAGTTTTATTGACTTACTTAATTATGTCGGTTACTTGTTATGAATGTGTGAAGCATGTTTCTTGTCCTTTGTACCATACGATACATTAACTTCGGTATGAAGTTTCCTGAAGGGTGGGTGTATGCAACGACCCTGCTTAAATAGATGTATAGGATTATTAATTATAATTAATTTAATAATCTAATTGTCCTAAAAGATTAGCTAAACAATAATTATTTCTTAAAATAGCATTAACTAATTAATTATTATTAATTAATTATTCATGATTGTCAATGATTAATTTAAGTATTAATTAACTCATTAATTAATAAGGTAAAGAAATACGAGGATAATAAATTATATTATTAAATTAAGTTATGTACCCGAAAAGGGATAACATATTAACTACAAGAGGATAAAATAATAATAAAGGGGATAAGGGGCATTAACGACGAAAGGATAAGAAGGTAATAAATGGGTTAGGTAGGAAATACATGAGGGGGAATTCGGTGAAGGAGGGAGATGGAGGGGAAGGAGGTTGACGAGAAGGACATTCTACGAGAGATGAGTGATTGATTTTGGGGGATCTGGATTTGCAGAGAGGAGTGGAGTTTTGGGAGTGGGATTGTATCAGTCAGGCACTGGGGTTGCTGGAGGTTTTGGGTACGGGGGCCAGGATATCCATATGATATCCTGGAGCTAGGAAGTTACCTAGTTGGCAAGGAGGAACTAGGTTTTGGACAATGTTTTAAAGTGCAGTAGCGGTCAAGAAGGTAAAGGACAAATGGAGGGTTATTAGCATCAGGTTCAGGTATTTAAAAATTATACAATTGTTTTTAATCTCTTATAAAATTTTATTATTATTGAAAAATTTGTATGCGAATGTGCTAAATTATAGAAATTCTTGAATTTTACTGCTATGTTGTAAAATAAATGGTTTTTTAATTTAAGTCATCCATTACATATGGTATCAGAGCGTCTTAGTTTAAAATATGGGCCTAGGGGCCAAGTTCCCAGCTCCAAGCTCTAGCTACGTTTAACCTGCAAACAAAACACAAAATTTTTTTAATTAAAAAAATAAATAAATAAATAATTGCAATACAAATTTTAACATGAATACTACTAGGGTTGTTACAATGCCATCTTCTAAAAGAAAAACTATAACTGGTGCATTCAGTTATGCCATGTTTCCTATGTTCAATATCTTCAACCTTGGTCATTAAAGTCTGGTAATTATAGAGTAAAACATTCTAGTACCTTAAATATAATAAGTGGCACAGCTACATTAAACCATTTAGTCTCTCCAAGTACAAATATAACTACTTTTACGGAAAAATATAATCAGTCACATGCTTCTATGGAACTACATTTAGTGTAAAATATCAATGTTGTCATATATGATAAACACTTATTTGTATACAGTCATGGAATGTGGCCAGGCATGTACGTTTTTTTTTAATTTGATGGACCCAGTCTATAACACAAAAGTATAGATGAAAAACACATAAACAATTTCCCAATGTGGCAAGCTATCACTGAGCCTTAATAGAACACACGAACAATGAACATTTCAGAATGGATCAAAGAAAACTTCTTACATGGGCTATAGATAATAAGTAAGATTGGCAGAGATCTATGTTGCCAGAAACAGGAAACGGGAATAGAATGAAAACTAGGGATCGAGGGTTTTAGTGTATAGGAAACGTGAACTTGCCCTCATCTTTTCCCCCCTTCCCAATGAAATTCATGCATATATATTCGTTTGCAATGCACTGATATGGTATCCAGACAATAATGGGCACAAGAAATGGAATGGAAACTAAACAAGTAACGAGTCCCCTGGAAACTGAACACTAATAATTTATATAAAAAAAATAATTATTAGTGATCGAGTGCTGATTCCCTGATGCCTAATTTTGAGATGGCTTCCATGCCCACACCGAAATCTTCTGCCATTTCCAATTGCAACGACAATTCTTGTAACTTAGGAGTAGGATGAGTTCTGTATCATTTTTTCGTAAGATTTGTGGTCAAATCTAGTAGAGTCCAAGACCTCTATAGGGTATGCCAGGCTATCTAATGTATCAATTAATGAGAAGAAAAGCCTAATCCTCTCCCTAACCCATCATATTATTTGCATGCGACTCGCTAAATTTCCATTTCCTCACTCTCATGAGATGGCCTTCTCTTATCCTTCCAACATAATATTCCAATATGGGAGGTCTAATCAGTGAACTTTACGCCTCTCTTTCAAGTTGTTATTTTAGTTTCCCCAACATTTAGACATCCCTGGATTCTTTCTGGTAATTCCAAATGACAGTATTGTTGAATGATGGCAGAAATGGCACCCATTTTGTATGCATTTAGAGGTAACCAATGGATACGGTTAATGAACCTAGACTCGAGGAATGCCTAGAGCCATTCTGGATCTTCAAGAAAAAGCACAATAGAATTTTCAAAAGCATTAAATAGATATTCTTTCTTGGCCGGACATGCAGGCTATTCTGAAGTCTTCACTGGCCTTTCATAGGCTAGTGCAAAGTGGATTCCTGGTCAATGGGCCTTCAACTCGACATTGAAGGATGTCATGAGGATGAATGCACAACACTTATTCATCTGCTGGACTTGCATGCAACCTTGAGGTTGTGACTGCAACAACTTTCTCCATTTTGACTGTAAGAATTTAAGATGGAGGCCAGAGTGCTGGAAAAAGATGTTGTGGTGGCTAGCACACTTTAGAATGATAGGCTTAGGGGCTAGATTACTATTTTGTTTTCTTTAGTACGTATGTATTCGACAGTTTCCATTTTCTGGGCTTTAAAAATATATATATATTAACTTTACAGGACAAACTTACAATGCCAATCCTACTTTATGGGCGAAAAGTTTAAGGACTAATCTGGAAAGAAATCTAGAGGAGAATGAGTCCATATGTAGCTGGATTTGCATGATCTAATAGACCCCGAAAAAAATAAATCCTTTTGGTATTCAATGGAGAAAGGGTCTGCAATGGAATCGCTTCTTATGAAGGCTACGTTGGAAAAGGCCCAAATTCTAAAATGGGTAATCCTTTTGTGGGTTTACCTACAATTTTTCGATTGTAAAACTAGTAACCACTACACCAGGCCCATTTCAAGAACCTAAGAGTCACCTGGTCGTTGAGTTATTTTAACATACTTTATGTGCTAGTTTGTGTATCTATACATAAATACATGTAAAAATTACAGAGACATATTTTTCAGTAAAAGATATTGCATAAATGCCAATGGAATTTCAAAATTAAAAATGTGAAAAAATTGATAAATCAATACTACCCATGTACAGAGAGTAAAATCCATCTGCAGGTATAGGATCAACGCATTATATCCGACATCATTCTAATAATATTTAAACATTCATTAAATTCACATTTTCACAATATGTTGCATCATATACATAATCATTAATAACATTTAAACATTCGTAAAATTCACATTCACATAATAGATCACATTACATACATCATCATCAATAACATTTAAACATTCATAAAAGTTCACAAATTTTAAAGTTTAAGTGTATCACTTTAATAGTTTCACCATGACAAGAAAATAAAGTATATAGGCCTCAGGTAATCCTAGTTGTCTAAGACAAAAGGTGGTATTACATACACCCCACCTTCGAGAAACATGTTCTTGAGGTGGTCAAAATAGTTAGGGATAGTCTCGTCGTAGTGTCTCGGCGTCTTCCCAAGTAGAAGATCCTGGACTATACTTGTCCCACTGGACCTTAACTTGGTCTACCAGATAGTTCCTGAGCTGTCAGAATCACCACTATACGTCAAAAATTTCATCAAGAAGCATGTCATGGATCAACACGTCTACTTCAACTTTAGTTTCTTGAGAAAATATATCATTTTGAAAATCATGGGAAACATGTTGAAAATCTTGAGGAATAATTTCTTCAACAATTCCTTGATTGCAAATACTCTGATTGACATATATTCCCTATAAATTGTTAAATTCCATACGACAAACTTCATATAGGATATCATCACCATATATTTTTTTGCAATAATTATTGAATCGAATATGAAAATATTTCAATGATTGAATGCTAGAAGCCAAAAGAGATCTACATCACTCACGAACATTTCCTTCCAAGGAGTACCTGAAAATATTGATCTGAACATCCTCATGAATGATTTCAATATGATAAATAAAATCATGGAAATCCATCAATTTCTCACCTGATACTTCACAATCTTCTCCTCTAAATCTAGGAATGAAACCTTCCCATTCATCTCTACTCGACACTGGATTTGGAAAACCGACTATACTTGAGAAATCACAGAAAGCATACCTATGAGCCATAATTTTCTCCATTTCAAACCAGTGGAATCACTTATAAATTTATATGTAATGAATTTGTAGTCGTCGAGTAGAATATTGCACTCAATATTGTGTCTTTCTCATGTCTACCATCAATGGATGGATTTGATCGTTGGCATTATCCTAGGAAATATTTCTTCACTTCCATCCCCGATAGCGATGCCAAGATGTTATCACTGTGTCATATTTCTATGGTTGTGGTAGGAAATCCAAAAGGTAACCATTTCAAACTACTTTAAACTTTATTATGACCTAATATAGTTAGATAGGGCTCTCTCAATAGCCAAAGTATTTGACACTCATAGATATTCAACAATCGCAGTTAGAAGGTCAGATATCTGATAGGAACAATTTATTTTTATAAGGGTTGGTGTTTTGAAAAACTTAGGAAACAGTCTATTTGGAAATGGAGTCAAGGTGTGAATCTCAATGGCTTATAGCTAATTCAGGATGAAACCTCCCTGAAAACACTGATGAAAAGTACGCACCATGTTCAACAAGTTGTAATAATAAAAAGTCAGTTTGAAAAGGGAGATAAGCCCATTGCAGAAGAAAACATCTAGCAAAGGATGAATTCTCATCTGTAACTTTAGAGGAATGAAGAAAACAAGGTATTCTACTACAAAGTAAATTCCTCTTCCCAAGAATTCAAGGCATTTCTTTGTGTTTTACATCAATATATATAAAAATGATTGCATCATGAAGTTCCATGAAAAATGAGGAGTTCGAAAAAACTCATGACAAAAATAGAATCAGTATCCTAGAGAAATGACACTCATAATCTTAGTTACTACTTTCTATGAATAAAAGGCTAACAAGAAATCAAAGTAACAAAATCCAGGAACTGCTTCTTTGATATCTCGAATTTGCTGGAGTCAAGCCTTTAATTGTGTAAATATTTGTAACTATATCATGTGGTCAAGATATTGAAAGCTTAAATGCTTCAAGATAAGGTTCCATGTGTCCAAATCATTCTAAAACATTGGACTCTGTTATTGTCATTTAATTTGCACTTCTTCTTACTATTACTTGCGAATTTATTGCTTCTTTGAATATGAGGTCCAGCTTCCAATGGATCATTATTATTAATTTCTCAAAAAGTTCTCAAAAACATGTCTTACAATTCTCAAATTGACAAACCAACTGCTCCAATGGCTTCCCAGCATCCCAAAACCCTTGTCTGGGCTCTTTCAGCACCTCAATCGGTCGAAAAATGAGAAAAATAGGCCTCCTGGAAGTCTCCTTCTCCAAGCTTGTTGTCTCTGGTTCTACAATTCATACCCCCTTCAACAAACCTACCTCACATGCTCTTTTAAGCGTAAAAACCCAGCACTGGGAGCAACCGCGCCAATGGTGCAAACCATAGGACGGTTAAGGCGCCTCCAGCCCCTAACCGCCTCGGCACCTGGGCATATGGCCATGTGACCTCACGCGTTGGAAAATGGTGGTTATACCCGTTATAACCATGCAACTTCCGGTTTGGGGTCACATGTGGTTTCAAACCTGCACCAACATTTAACACACGGTTATATGAAACCACGGGTCTTGGTTTCAAACCCCGCGCCAACATTTAACACATTGATATATAATACAATGCAATGCAATGCGCATGCCAAATGGTTGGGCTATATGTTATATGTTGGGTCATATGTAATACAAAACGACCATGGGTCAGGGCTTAGCCCCAGCCCGACCCCCCGCCCAATATACAACACCGTAAACATAAATAAATGTGAACTCATATCCATTACAAGGAACATACGATGGCCTATTGGTCGGGCGGCCATGCAAAGGTGTTATAATGGGGGGAGGTCCAGGGGTCAAACCCCGCGGACTCCCAATATATTTTTATACAACCAAATAAACCAATAATGAGGGGGACACGTGGCACCCAAGGATTGGGCCATGTATCCTTATATTACTTGCCACCAACCAGACACGTGTCACCACCCGATTCGTGAGAAACCAAGCAATAAACAACTGCCATGTCATCACCGTATGGCATGTATGGTCCTGCCACATCACCATATGGGTTGTACGGACTGGTACAGTGAACATCCAAAAATTTTTCCTTCTTGTCTTGGTGAACATATTGCGATATCTCCTCCATACGGACTCCATTTGAGAAAGTAAATATATTGTCAGAATCAGGAAGATGAGACGGACGCAATGGCACTATTTTCGTCGCATTCCGAGCACTTTGAAAATTAAGCAAAATTTGATCCCCTGATCACACCTCCCCATTGGGAATCTTTTGGACCACCAAAAGACTATCTCAGTCTATGTGAAGATGAGGGTATAGTTCCCTCACCCTTCCAACCTCCATCCACTTGGCCTTGCTTGGATTTGTCCCTTTAATACCAACTCACAAATACTCCACATTTCCTCGCTTCGAAGTTCGTATCCTCCTGTCAAGTATGGTGTCTTCCTACAGTTCTGTTAGACACTCTAGAGAGAAATCATCAATGGAAGGAATATGAAGATGCTCTCTTTGATCATCAATCAATGGAGACTCATACAAATTTAAATTCTCAACATTAACAACTGCATACATCTGCATATATGGAGGCAAATCTAAACGAAAAGCATTGTTACCAATCTTGTCAACAATCTTGAAGGGACCATATCGAATTGGTTTCAACTTTTTACCTTCTCCTTTAAGCCTCTCCTTGCTGATGTAAAGCCAAACTTCATCACCAACTTCGAAACTGTGATCAACACGATGTTTGTCATGTCTCGCTTTATACTTTGCCTGACTCTTTTCCAACTGCTCTTGCACAACCTGATGTATCGACTGAATTTGTTCAATGAACTTCTCTGCCCGATCAATATCATATTACCCATCAACAACAATATCTCTCCCAAAGATAAAATCTAAAGGCGACTTGGGCAAATAGCCAAAAAATGCCTCAAATGGAGACGTTTGAGTCGAAGAGTGCTTAGCTCGATTGTACGCATGTTGAACGTAGTGTAAATGTTCATCCCAAAGCTTAGGATGCTTGCCGCAATAAGCATGAAGAAGATGTACCACTGTACGATTCACCACCTCTATCTGACCATCTGTCTGCGGATGAAAAACTATGCTCTTCTTAAGCTTGGTGTCCATGAATGCCCACAAACTCGACCAAAAACTTCCAACAAATCAAGAATCCTGATCAGAAATAATGGACTTGGGCAAACCAAAATGCACCCAAACATTTTGAAAGAACAAATTTGTCGTTTGTTCTGCTGTTACCTGCTTAGTACAAGGCATCAAAATACACATCTTGCTAAAATGATCAACCACAACATAAAGATAATCACGAGCTCTTCTCGACATAGGTAAACCACCAACAAAATCAATTGAAATACTTTCCCAAGGTCGAGAAGGAATTGGAAGTGGAGTGTACAAACCCAACTTTCGATTACTTGGTTTACTGGTAGCACACAACGAACATCCCCAAAAATATCGCGAAACACTTTCATTCATCTTAGGCCAGTAGCAGTATCTTTGCAAATTTGCCACTGCCTTGCCTACACCAAAATGACCAGCGATAAGAGAAGAATGTGCTTCTCTTATGATGTTGATTCTTTCTCCCCGTGGAATACACAACTTGCCAAGATGATACAAGAGATTATTATGCAAATGATAATCCAATTCTTCAACAT
>JZKD02S1967554.1:208518-218720 GCA_000966675.3 Picea glauca | reverse complement strand
TACATCGACATTAGCATTACTTGAAGAGCTAGTGCTAGCAACATAATTATTACCTTGGTAACCCATGGCTGTGATCTTTGTCTCATCACCAGAATCCGAACCCAAATCTTGTAAAATAGTCGCAACAGTCTTTGACTTCCCTTTGCCGTTGTTGCCAAACCTTTTGGGTCTTCGATCAGGATGAAGCTTTCAACAGTGGTCTTCATCATGGCCATCCTTTGAATAGTGTTTACATGTGAAATTTTCTCCTTCCTTCTTCACAACAACATTCTTCCTACCATTGCCTTTGAATTTCTTCTTCCCTTTGTCTCCCTGGCTGTATGTCTTCTTAAAACCTTCATGAGTATCATTCTTTCCCCTGGCTTCCAAATGAGTAGATTGTACACAAAAATCATCTATATTAGTGGGATTAAACATAAGTATAGTATGCCTCAAATAACTATGCAAAGCATCAATATATTTGAGCAATGTTTCCTGTGAAGACAAATCAACTCCCAAAACCAAAGCTCTTCTCCTAAATTCCTTAGTAAAAATTTGTACATTTTGTCCTTTTGCTTGTCTAAAATTATGCCATTCCATGGTTTCCCTTTGTTTATAAGCCAATGGATAAAATTGTTTTTTAATTGCGATAATGAAATCATTCCAAGAAAGCAAAATTTTTGCATTCTTTTTCATTTCTTCCTGTGTCTTATATTCCCACCAAATAAGTGTTGAAACATCTAATCTTAATGAAGCTAACTGAATTTTGGTTTCAACATCTTGAATCTTTTGTATTCTAGAATAGACTTCAATTTGACGTATCTAGTTATCTAACTTTTTTAGCGTTAACTTCTCCATTATAAAGTGGAAACTCAAATTTTATATCAAGCTTTAATGAAAGAATTTGTGAAGGATTTTTACCATGCCCATTGGGAAGATGTTTCGAACTGGTAGAATAAGAAGAAGAAGATGATGATGATGATGGAGGAGGAGAGGGTGGTGGAGAAGCACTATTGCCTCCATCTCTGCCTGGAGTCTTCTCACCACCGCCTCCCTTATGCATTGAAGGGTTAGAGCCTTCACCCTGCGACATCATGTTTCATTCCATCATGACCTTCATCATATCTCTCAACTGTATGATAGTCTGCCTGAAATCTTCCTCTTCTACTGGAACACGTTCATGGTCTTCTGCATGAGCCATGCTTGGTGAATGTCTCTCTGCAACTTGTGGTGAATGAAACTGCTTCCTCCTTTTCGGATAAGAATTTGGCTCCACAAGTTGACCTTCTCCTCTTGTGAGTTTCAACCTTGTGAGAATTAGAAACAAAACTTGCAAACAATCAAGTCTTCAAAACCAGTGCTCTCATACCAACTTGATCTAAAATTGAAGAAGACTTGAAAAACTTGAATAAGTATTGCAAGTTAAATGTTATGTGTTTAAAGCAATATGATCAATTTGCAACACATAATTAAGGATTACTTATGAAAAATACACATAGACAGCAGCATAAACATAGAACATAAACACATGTGCACATCAATTGATAAAGGAGTTCAGCCTCTTATGGCCTACATTTCCTGGTCCATCTTCCAATGGATCATTATTATTAATTGCTCAAAAAGTTCTCAAAAACATGTCTTAAAATGCTCAAATTGACAAACCGACTACTCCAATGGCTTCCCAGTGTCCCAAAACCCCTGTCTGGGCTCTTTCAACACCTCAATCAGTCGAAAAATGAGAAAGATAGGCCTCCTGGAAGTCTCCTTCTTCAAGCTTGTTGTCTTTGGTTCTACAATTCGTACCCCCCTTCAACAAACTTGGCTCACACGCTCTTTTAAGCATAAAAACCCAGCACCGGGCGCAACCGCGCCAACGATGCAAATCGTAGGATGGTTAAGGTGCCTCCAGCCCCTAAATGCCTCGGCACCTAAGCATATGGCCATGTGACCTCACGTGTTGGGAAATGGTGGTTATACCCATTATAACCGTGCAACTTCCGGTTTGGAGTCACATGTGGTTTCAAACCCGTACCAACATTTAACACATGGTTATATGAAACCACGGGTCTTGGTTTCAAACTCCGCACCAACATTTAACACATTGATATATAATACAATGCAATGCAATGCAATGCGCACGCCAAACGATCGGGCTATATGTTATATGTTGGGTCATATGTAATACAAAACGACCACGGGTCGGGGTTTAGCCCCGACCCGGCCCCCCGCCTGATATACAACACCGTAAACATAAATAAATGTGAACTCATATCTATTACAAGGAACATACAATGACCTATTGGCCGGGCGGTCGTGCGAAGGTGTTATAATGGGGGGAGGTCCGGGGGTCGAACCCCGTTGACTCCCAATATATTTTTATACAACCAAATAAACCAATAATGAGGGGGACACGTGGCACCGAGGGATTGGGCCACGTGTCCTCATATTACTTGCCACCAACCAGACACGTGTCACCACCCGATTTGCCAGCAACCAAGCAATAAACAATTGCCACATCATCATCATACAGACTGTACGGACATGTACAGTCAGCATCCAAAAAATTTGCCTGTTTGGCTTGGTTAACACATCACGATATCTCCTCCATACGGACTCCATTTGACAAAGTAAATATACCGCCAGAATCAGGAAGATGAGACAGATGCAATGACATTGTTTTCTTTGCATTCTGAGCACTTTGAAAATTAAGCAAAATTTGATCCCCGGATCAACTAAAGTAAACATGACCTAGGATAGAGGATATCTATTTTTTTTTTATGTCAAGTCAAAATTTATAACTATTTGTAGCACTCTTCCTCAGAACAATATTCACACACCATTGCGATGTCATGATTAGTCTTCTTACCAGAAGGAATCTAGGAAAAATAACTTGTTTACAAGAACAAAGGACTAACCCTTGCTTGAATACCTTTATGAAGGTTCTTGTAGGTGGATTCATTTATCCACCACCTCGGCCATCTCTTTGAAGAATTTGTAAAATACCAACCACCATTTGGAAATATCTTGCAAAGACTTTATGACCCTTCAAATGCCCAAACTTTTCCTTTCCTTGTGAAAAAGTTCATTCTCGTTGATTCTGTAGCGCTAAAAGTGATTTTTAGTGTTTTTGTGTTACAAAATGGTGAGTTATTGTATAAATTAATCCTAGAGCCAACATTTTTTCTATTGGAGTACTCTAGTAGAACAAGGGTTGGAATGGTAGTTGATATTGTAAGTAGATTGTGTAAAACCAAATGGTACCACTGGTAAATTCTCGCAGTTGCAGATCCCAATCATGAATCCATTTGGTTAATGGAATAAAAATGATCAATAAAAACTCCTCGTTCCTCCATGCTTGAATTTTAACCACTATAACACTTGAGCAATCAGGAACCTAGATTCCTTTCGACACCTGGAAAATTGAATACTGAAATGCCCATCACGATTGAAAATTTTTCCTTTACGTTGTATTTATTGGAACATTGTAAAACCTTCATGGATTTGGTTGTCTTCCCGTACCTACACAGAGCATAGAGAAGTAAATTGAAAGTACCAAAATATCGCAGGTAGCTATAATTCTTCATCACATCAATTGTTATTACAAGCTTGTGCATGAAACTACAAAGGTACCATATCCCTTTGCATACATGGACCCCTTATGAAACATGAGTTTTACACTACATACCATGTTGAAATAACTGTTACATGTTAAAGGATTTTCAGGGGATAAAGAAGGCACATACTGAGTGATTCCATTCACAACATTGGGACAAGATTCGACATATTTTGGATTTCTAATTTATACTCCCATGCGAACTTTATGTGTAGATAGAACTTCAAAGGAAGCTCAATGGAAAAATATAATAAACTTTGGACCCTGTATGCTCAATATTGTTGTAATGACCATAAACCATCTCAGGAGCACATTATAACTTGAACACAATTCATATATCCTGGGGCCTGGCGAGATTTGGAGCTCTCATGTTAATGATCACCGAAACCCACAAATATAGTTAAACAAGGGTTGTGAAAACAATCCATTGACACAAAAAGAATGAAATAGATGCCTCAACTCCCTCGATACTAGATCTGATGACTTGCTTGTTGTGTCAATGTTCCTCATGTTTTGACAAACATATATCTTTGAAATGGAGTCTAAATAACTTGGATGATTTCTTGAATGTGGTCGACACCTGCAAATATGGCAACCAACACCTGAAATTTTTTGCTTGACACCTACATATTTCCTCTTGGAACCTTGCATTAAGGTTTGAGGAAAATTGTTGGTGCTCTTTTTTTTTTAATTTAGTGGGACATTTCCCACATTCGAGTCGAGGAAGAACTTTAAAGTGTTTATATGCTCCAATAGTTGCAATGCAATTCGATGCGTAGATCACAACAACGCCCTCTCGTGGGATCCTCCTCCATGTGGCTTAGTGAATGTGGTTGTGTTGTTGACTTGTGGTTGTGCTCAATAGCTGATGAACTTGGATGATTAGCTTGAAAACCTAGATGTTTTCCTATCAACTCAATAATTTTTTTGATAAAATCGCTAGTACCCTACATAGAGACTCGAGACCCAAAATTGGCTTTGAAAATCCAATTCTATTCGCCAAATTTGGAATATTTTTTAAATTTTCATTGATGAAGTTGTCACAATGAAATATCCTAATTCATCAGTGTTGTTAAATGACCAAATATGCTATTGCAAATTTTTGTGCTAACACAAGGAACATTAAAAAAATCATCTCAACAGATCATCAATTTTCTATGGTGGAAGTAGAAGGTATGATAAATAATGAACCAATATCTATTTTGATTGAACATGGTGCTAGTTTAATTTATATTTCACCTAGAGTTGTAAAGATGTGAAAATCACAGAAAAACATATTTGAAAAGTCATGGTTAGTTCAACTTTCTACATGTACGAAAAGGAAAGTATCTAAATTTGTTGCCAAGTGTCAATTTCTTATGAATGATTTCAAAACCCATGTTTATTTGAATGTTTTTCCTTTGGGATATTATGACTTGTTGATTGGTAAGAATTGGTTGCAATAACATAGATTGATACTAAACTATTATAATAAGACATTTTTATGCACATATGATGTTGGTAATGTTGTTAATATTAAGGGAATATCGAAAAAAAATTCTTTTTGGGAAATATCAACATTACAAATGAAAAAGTGTGTGAATAAAGGTTGTAAATTATATGTTGTGCATGTAATAGATAACATGGATGAAAATAAACAAATTAATAGCTCATAGTTTCCTGTTTTAAATGAATTTAAAGACATATTCCCAGAAGAAATTCTAGGATTACCTCCACAAAGAGATATAGATTTTACCATAAATCTAGTACGTGGAGAAGTACCGGCATCTAAGGCTCCTTATAGGATGACCATTCTAGAGATGAATGAACTAAAGATAGAATTACAATAATCAATAGATAAAAAATACATATGACCTAGTGTGTCTCCATAGGGAGCACCTGTACTTTTTTTAATGAAAAGGGATGGTAGTTCACGAATATGCATTGATTATCAACAACTAATAAAAATGACCATTGAAAATATATATCCTTTAACTCACATTGATGATATATTCATTCAAGTAAGAGAAGTAAGTGATGATATTTTCTAAAATTGACATATGATATATGATATAGATAGCATCAAGTTAGGATAAAATATTAATATATTCATAAGACAACTTTTAGAATGAGGTGTGGCCAATATGAATTTGTAATAATTCCTTTTGGTTTAACAAATGCTCCAACCTCTTTCATGTGTTTAATGAATAATATTTTAAATAAATAGCTGGATAAATCCATCATTGTTTTCATTGATGATATATTAGTATATTCAACAAGAACATGAAGAGAATTTAAGAATAATTTTACAAGTGTTAAGATAACATGAACTATATGCTAAGTTTAGAAAATGTTACTTTTATAAACATAAAATATAGTATTTAGGAAATGTTGTTTCTAAAGAAGGAATTTATGTCGATTCGGATAAAATCAAAGCTAAAATGCAATGTCAAGTAAGATATTTTATGGGAGTTGCTGGCTATTATCGAATATTTATTGAAATTATCTAAAAAAATTGCATACTCTATAACCTCATTACAAAAGAAGCGAGTAAAATTTAATTGAAAGAAAAGTGTCAAGAAAGTTTTAATAAATTAAAACATCTCCTAACTACTACTCCTATACTAAAAATTGTAAATCCATATAAATATTTTGTTTTATGTACAGATGCTTGCAAAGAAGGTTTAGGAGGGTTTTTAATGCAATAAAATTTTGTAGTAGCTTATGAATCTAGAAAGATTCAAGAACACAAAAAATAATTATGATACTCATGATTTAGAGCTAGCTTCTATAATGCATGCCCTTAAGATGTAGCAACACGGTCTTATAGAAAGAATAGTTTTTCTAATGTGTCATAATATTAGTTTAAAATACGTATTTAAGCAACAAAAATTGAGTGCTCGACAAGATGTATGGATAAATTTCATGAGTGAATATGATTTTGAAATGAAGTATATTAAAGGTAAAGAAAATAAAGTTGCATATGTTTTAATTCATCATGAAGATTTAGTCTACATAACTGCAAGTAGTAATTATCAGACAAATTTGGAAGAAAATATCACAACAACTCTCAGAAAAGATGAAAAATATAAATTTTTAAAACAAAAATTAATGAAAGGAGAAGAAAATATTGAATCATATTTTAGAATAAGAAAAAATGGATTACTAATGTATGACAATAGATTATACCTACTCAATTGAAATGAAACAAAATTGTTAATATTGAATGAATTGCATAAAATTCATATTTGGGACACCCTAGAAAATGATTGTCATGCTAAAAAATGAGTTTTAATTGACAAACATGAAAAGTGAAGTGCAAGAATTTTTGGCAAGATGCTTGGAATGTCAGTAAAGTTGAGCACAAGCACCCAACAAGCTTACTAAAACCTCTACCAATTCCAGAAAGGAAATGGGAGGTTATTAGTATGTATTTTATAACACATTTTCCTAAGATTAATAAACACAATGATTTTAGAATGGGTTTTTTTTATAAAATAAGTAAGGAAACACATTTTACTCATGTTAATTCCACTTATAAAGATATAAATATTGATGATATTTTTATGAAGAAAAATTTCATATTACATGCTGTGCCTAAAGTGGTAATTTCTTATAGAGATGTTAAGTTCATAGGTACATTTTGGAAATATTTGTTTAAAGGTTTCGATACCCAATTAAAATTTAGTACTTCTTATCATCCACAAACAAACATACAGACTTAAAAGGTAAACCAAGTATTAGAATATATGCTCAGAATGTATGTAATGGATAAGTATAGTAAATGGGAAGAGTATTTAAATCTTGTTGAATTTTATTATAACAATCATTTTCAAGCTTCAATGAAATTAATTCCTTTTGAAATACTTTATGGAAAGAAATGTAACACTCAAATTTATTAGAGTAGTCGAGTGGATAGATTAATGTTACATTTTGATATTTTAGAAGACATGGAACTAACTGTGAAATAGGTACATCATAACTTGAAGGTGGCATATGTAACATCTCGCTCTTTTGTACATTGGATGTGAATTATTCTTTGAGGACACTTGCGTGCAAGTGATCCAGTTCATTATATGATTGTATGCTTCGCTTATGGATTCTGATTATGATATTTAGGAGAGAGTCTTGCATTGATGGACCTCCTTGGAATTTATGATTGTATATGGTTTGGGTATTTATGTTTATGTGACATGTGACATGTGATTGGGTATATTATGATTTTAGTTATGGATCGTTGACATGTTTCATTGATGGATGCAGGATGATGATTGATTTCTAATGAGACTCACATTAGGAAAAAAGGGGGAATTCAAAACAATGAAATATATTAAGAGAGAGGTGTGGTAGTAGCCCTACCACATCGTACTAGCACTCTCGTCATGTCTCTAATTGTAGGTTAACAATTCCCTAGCTCGAGATACCCACGATGTCATGAGAATAGACTAAGAAAGTCGCTCACAAAGATTCTAAGGGTTGCGCAATAAGGTAGGGTCCTTATTCCTTAGAGGCCCTTATTCCCCCACAAGGTCTCGTGATGGAGTATATGAACCTATGTCCCTAGAAAAAAATATTTCATTTTCACGTGGTAAGCCTTAAAATAAATATGGTATGACTAAATTTTATTAATTATAATTTTTCCCTTGAAAAAATGATAAGCCTAGTTGAAATTAAAGCCTATGTCTAAGTAGGGCATGCAGACTAAAAATCAAAATTAATAAAGGGGAGATGAAGGGGAAAAAATCAAAATTAGAACTTAAAGGAGAAATAATTTATCTAAAAAGTAATTATTGTTTATATGCAAGGACATGACAATTTGGAACTTAAACAGAAAGAGAAAATTAAATGCAAAAAGGAGGATGGAACATAGAAAGGAATCTAGTCTAGATAACTTTCCTAAATGAAACTAAACTAATCTTTAAGAAATGCGTTAGTCATTAAAGCAAATTGAAGGAATAAAGGGACAACGAGGAGCATTTTTAAGAACATTTTTATATGGGTGAGGGAAATATTAAAATTAATTTAGTTAATGAAATGAATTTCCGGTGCAACTAAGGGATCCACTCACAAGAGTATGTGAAAGAGCATTTCCTAATTAAATTTTAATAAAAAGAATTTAACGTGCAATTGGAAGTGTCACTAAGAAGAACTCTATAAAAGTAATGGCAAATGTGAAGGAAGGGATAACTACTCGTATGGGTAAGATTATGCTGCCAGAGTTTTCTTGACTAATTGTTCTTGTGGGATTTGGCATATCCAACTCAAATAAATAGTTGTAGCTCGACCTTGCAAGGCGAAGTGGGAGATATCATATCTTTGGTTGTGTACATGGCCACTTTGCTTCTTGGGGTTCTCAAAGGGAATAATAATACCCCTAAAATTGGTTTAAAGGTACCGGTAAGGTTTGGATGATTTACAGATGTTGTGAATACCTTCCCTTATCACTGCGCTTTTCCTGTAGCTTTCCTTAAGAATTTTTGGTTACCCAACCAGTGGAGGCGCCATCCTCAACGACTTTCCTGTAGCTTTCCCTCTTCGGCATCTACCTCCAAATGGTAAGAATTACAATTAATTTACGATGAGTATGAGGGTAGTAGTAGAAGAAGCGAGGGTAGGTATTCAACTCCCTCGTTTGAATTCAAGTGAGACACGTCGCGTCCCTTCCCTTCACTGCAACCAGGAGACAAAGTTTATTGGTATTAAAAACAACTCAATACTTTAAAAATGGATTTTATATTTCTATATTAACCCTAATTCTCTTTACTGGAGTCAATAAGAATTTATATTAAAGCCTTAGTGCACAAAGAATCACGGGCTTACCTTGGATGCTCGCTTGGTGTTTGTCACTTGGTCTCAAGTTCTATTCCTTTGGTGATGACTGTAGTTTTTGTTTGTTTAATAAGAAATTGGGCTCATGATTTAACTCCGGAGTGTGAAAAATACACAATGTTTGCGGATAGACTAAAATGGTGCACGCCCTCCACAGGCTTTCGTGCTTTTATTTCAATATTATTTTTAAAGTGAATCAGATGTGTTGTTACCTTGCTGCTATATAATTGTGCCTGGAATCCCATATGCGTCTTGGATTCATTTCAGTATCGAAGTATGAACCTGGTGCCTTCATTTCAATTGTTTGTTTCATATTAAGGTAATGCTTAGTATTTTTAATTATTAAAGGTATTGCTTGCGTTTTATTTCAACACCTTTTACGAATCTGATTCTTCTATTCATCTTTTATTTTTATGGTGGCAACTAAATGTTATACCAGTATTACCTGACACTTTATTCCATCCTTCTCCTTATTTAATATTGTATATATATAAATTTCAACAAGTCCTCAAGGCAAGAGACCAATTTTTATGCGAGGTCTAAGTGTCTTAGCTTAATCAAAAACGTTTACCTTTATTATTTTAAATGCGCGCTAGGTGATAAGGAATTATGGTAGAAATAAAACACCTTCCTCAGTTTATAGTTTTATTATTAAATGAATAAGGTGATAAAGAATTATAGTAGAAATGTCCCTGAGGTGTAGGACAGTCAGTGACGGAGTGTGTTGTTAAGCCACTCCGTGATGTTAAAGTCACCGGTTCGAAACCTGCGGGGACAAAAAATCCAACCATGTTAAGGGTTG